>VMRN01000084.1:1282424-1301040 GCA_010277015.1 Poeciliopsis turrubarensis | reverse complement strand
GACAGACAGACAGACAGACAGACAGACAGACAGACAGACAGACAGACGCTTGAAACGATATTTGGGTAAAAGTGGAGTCTCACCTCGCCTCGCCCTGATTGATGACCATGCACATCTCCCAGGACATATTTTCAGCCACGGCTCCGTGAGGCACAAGGAGGCTGACCCCTGAGGAGAAAAAAAAAAACACACACACACACACACACACACACACGCACACACACACGCACACACACGCACACACACACACGCACACACACACACACACACACACACACACACACACACACAGAAACACACATCCGTGTTAACATGGGCAGACAGCATGGGGCCAAACGCAACATTCAGCTTTCATTTACACTGATTTGTCTATACTCCCGTCAGATCTTTTAACTCGACTGAGATCATTCTTTTTCTGCTGAGCAGAGCACAAATTCTGTTTCAATGTGTGTTTGTTTTCATTTTTAAATAAATTGTTAATGAGAATAAAGAGCAAAAAAAAAACAAAAAAAAACAAACAGTTTTCAGGTATGTTAGAGTAGAATTATTGTCCAGTTGGGGCATTCCGGAGCTCATCGTGGCAAAACCCAGAAAGCATTAGCCTCGTGCTAGAGGAGCTTAAAGGTTGCAGCCAATTTCACGTTAAAATGATGGCGACAGTTGTAGGAGTTCACCTTGCAATCAGTGGGTTGCAGGTTCTATTCCCTCTCCATCTGCCTCTGTCATTAGCTGCGTTTCCATTGCATGCACAATTTGACCTTCTGAAAAATACATTTTCTTAATAGAAAGATGCCAATTTTGAAACAAACAAAACAAAACCTCTTGTTTTTTTTTTTTTTTTTGTTTTTTTTTTGCTGGAATGTTTTGGCAGTTTGAATTTTTCTGTGAAATTGATTTATTCACAAAACTGAAATAGAAACAGTTTTTTTTCCCCCTGTCACACGAGTCACATGAACAACAATTAGATGTTGCCACCGGCATAAACCATGAAGAAGAAAACAACAGGAACAAGTCGGAGGATCACGCCGCGGCATGCGTTTTTAATTATTCATTGCGTTAAACTTCTTCACGTGTGATTTCAGTCATTTAATGGAAACGCCGCAATCAACAAGTTGTGATTTCTCATTAGTAGTGGAATACAGACAAAGTTTAACGCACAGGCGGAATGGAAACACAGTGTGTGAATGTGTGCTTGAACAGCTGTAAAGTGAACTGCTTTGGAGTCCTCTGGACTTGATAAAACACGATTATCAACACAGGCATTTGTCTTATCTTTAACCCTCCTTCCCTCTGGACAGTAACACTTCTGTCCCGGCATTATCTAGTTCATGCTAAGCTTAGCTTTGCTTGTTTGTTTGTTCCTTGACATCCGGACCAATCCCCTTCCTCATGAGGTGGACAGTTTGACTGAGATGTTGGAAAGTTTGATGCCCAAGTAAAGAATAAGAAGAAGAAGAAGAAGAAGAATTCCAAACCTCTTCTCATCATCCATGTTCGCTGAGCTGGTGATTAGACAACCATAAAGCAAAGCAAGCGGAGAGTCTTTTCAGGATGTTAACACATCAGCGCTGTGCCTTTACTGGTGCATAATGCCTTTCATCTGCTGCTGAGCTAAGTGGCGACGCATTTACATGGAGGAGCAAAGAGCATATAAAAGGTCCTGCTTTACAAGAGCAGAGCAGACTTCTTTAAAAAAAAAAAAAAAAAAAAAGGCTTTTCAATGCCTTGTGGAAAGCAAAACGTTTTGTGAAATGTGAATTCTAACAAGTCTGTTCGGATCAAATAAACAGTTTCACACATCAGACAGGCGGCTCTGCCAGGACCACAGAGGAGGGGAAACATGAAGAACCACATTTCTTCAGTCTTGCTATTGATAAAGGGTGAGATAAGTTTAAAAAAAAATAACAAAGGGTGGAGTGATCGCGTCTCCAAGCTAGTCAAAGTCAAAGCAAGTTAGCAACAGCTTAAAGGGGCAGGATTATGTAGAATCAACTTTTTGGAGGTCGACATCATTTTATAATGTTAATCCTTCAAGACAAACATGGCTGAAGTGTCGCCATGATTCTCTCATGCATGTTTGAGAAGTCCTTTAATCTCCCATGGCAACCATTCAGCTGTGAAGAACACCTGGGTGGACCTAGCTCCGCCTTTGAGCTTGACAAGCACACCTCCCTTTCACTCTCCCACTCAGCTCCTTCAGACTAGCCAGCAGTAATTAGCAAACATCAGCTGAGCTCATTAAAATGTTAATAGAGGAGCCATGTTGTGGTGACCTCCCAAAGGTGGAGTGTCAAAAAGACGCAATTGGGCCTCTGTTTTTAAAGAGACAGAGGCCCAATTTCAAGGTGATAAATAATGAAGTCAAAGTTTGTTTAAGTCATATTTTGTATATTCTGCATTTTTATAACAACTGAAGGTAACACGATAACTTGACTGCCCTATAAAATGCATCCATGTGCCTGGGAAATATATAATACTTCCCCTTTAAATACTTTATCCTGGTTGAGGTGCTGCAAGTTAAAGCAACATGAACATCAATCATAGCCAACAGCACAACACAGTCATATCATCCAAGTATCTTCTGAGTTGTTGATGCTGGAATAATATAAATAACATCCCAGCATCAACATGCTGCGTGGTGATGCTGTGGGGCAGGAACAATCCCCTGTAGCAGTCAGCCTGGCAACGAATCAGAAGAGGCCTCTGACTGAAGACTGTTTCTGTGTGATTGTTTCATTCCCAAGGACCTCAAGAATTTTTTTTAAGACAAAAGTTTTTAAATGAATTTGATGAATAAACTCAGCTTAAGTCACTTTTAAATAACCAGGATCACTTGGAAAGTACGCATGATTGAATGAAAATTACGTTTTTGTAAATTGCTTTAAGACACCATTTGTTGTCGCTGCACAAATAAACTGAATTGAATTAAACGAGAACTAATTTTCACGCAGAGCCCTTGTGAGAACAGAAGGAAAAATACGAGTTGTCTGCTGAAGCCATTACACAGTGAGGTCGGCGAAACAATTGGTCACATTGTTCTCTCTTGCGAAAGACGAGAAGCGATTTTCTTCCTCCATTGAAAACCTCTCGGCCTCTGAATCCACACAGGAGCCGTTTCTTTGATAGAAAGTCGCTCCAGTTGCGGCGGGCGTTCAAAGCGAGGTCTGTGGAATAATTTGGGCATAAATTCACGGAGGGAAGCTGCTAGTCAATTTTTAAAAATGTTATCCTAATTTGAATTCAATCCAATCGTTCAAACTGCGATGTGGTCTCCTCCTGCTGTGTTGGGATCCACGGCGAAGCCTCAACTCGACAGGATGCATCTTCAAAGTCTTCGTGAGACTGAGAGATGCTGCTGCTCTGCGGCTCGTCGCCGAGGTGACCAAACGCTTCGGTAATCTGCGGCAAAGTGGGGTGTGTGGGGGCTGGCGATTCAGGCTAATGAACGGCGGTCCTTGCAGACGCGCAGTGTGAGAGCTGCACTTGACGACGGCGGCAACTCCTCGACTCAGATCCCCCGGCCTGCAGGAGGCTGATTTCACTTCAGCCCAGAAAGCCGGCCGACGGCGAAGAGTGCCACGTTTCACGCACACACACACACACACGCACACGCACTGTTGTGACCTTCTGGGCAACTGCAACATTTGCTGGAGAGACGCCCTCGACAGCCTCATTTATTTTGCATTCCCGCTCACACTCCTCGGTGTGTGTGAACGTCCGATTTAATTGTAGGTCTCGTTTCGGAGGGACTCGACAAACCGGCTCAAGACTCTGTAGTTTTTGTCAACTTTCACAAAATTGTACACTTATTGTGCGATGTAAGCTGATGAATTCGATTTAGACATCGTTTATCAATATGTGGCTATTATATCAATACAAGTTTATTATGACATCTATTAGGAAAATATCAAGAAGTAGCTTTGGTTGAGTTATGAACCATTTTAAATTAAAGAGGCATTCTTTTATGAACGTTTGAAAAGGGTTTTAATCTCCCGTGGCAACCGTTCAGCTGTAGGAACCCGCCGCCTGCTGGTGGAACAGCGCATCTATTGAGCTCATTATAGTAGCTCCTGCTCAGTGCAACTCAGGGAGAGTTCAGAAATCAATATTTGGTGGAGCAACCATGAGGGGCTCAGTGCAGTGGTCTCTTCATTGTTTCCAGAACTGTGTATGGAGATTCTTCTTTGCCAAACAGATCGTCGTTAATCAGATGTAATGGAGTTTCTGTGAACCCCAATTTTCATTCGCTCAATTGAATATAAGTCTGGACTTTGACTGAGCCTTTCCAATCTGATCTCAGCCGTATCACTGCAGCATTGTTTGAATCATTGTCCTGCTGGAAGGCGACTCTCCAACCCAGTCACAAATCTTTTCCAGCATCTTTGGTTTAGTCCTAGGACTGTTCGTTATTAAACAGGCAAAATGATGTACTTCCCAGACACACTTTGCCATTTTATAGCACAATCAAATAACCATGTTAACTTCAGTTGCTATAAAAATGGTACATATATCAAATATGCCTTAACATAAATTTGACTTTGTAATTTGGCGAGTTGAAATTGGGCCTCTGTCTCTTTAAAACCTCCTGCTCTGTCAGGAATGACGAGGCCGTCCCGACACATCTCCTCTCTGCCAACATCCTTCTGTTTCTTTTAGGTATTCCATAAAAAAAATTATAATGTTTTTTCCACATTGCGTGAGATCTCACCTACTTTAACCTCTGACCAGGCATCACAAACACTTGTTTATTTGCCATTCCTATTCCTCCAGCATGTCAGGCCCTGGTTTCAAGATGTCTTGTGAAATCAATCTAAAAGTAACACAGTGGAAAGTGTAAATACTAGTGTTTGAATATGAATGTTTCTGAACACAAATGGCAAAAAAACCCCCAACAAAAAAACGAAAATCGGATACAAAAATTTTCCTAAATAGTAAAGAGTGATATATCTCATTGTGAGCGCTCTCTCTTTCTCTCTTTCTCTCTCTCTCTTTCTTTCTCTCTATTCCCCTGATTCTGGCACCCAATATGTGCCAATCAAAGCTGTTGTTTAATGAAGAGCCACTTTACAATAACAATATCAAGGGTGATTTTTTTTCTTTCCTGATGTGCTCACAGAAAACAATGCCAAAGATTTCTTTGTAATTGCACATTCTGAGACAGTGGAAGAAGTGCTGCCAGTGCTTCCAGGCAGGTATATAGAGGTGCCAGTAATGTGGATAACGGGCCCCACGCCACGCAGCAGGATGTTTCCCTGAAGTCTTATCCGAAGTTGTTTGTGCTTCCGAAAA
The DNA here is from genome assembly GCA_010277015.1 of Poeciliopsis turrubarensis. Lineage (NCBI taxonomy): Eukaryota > Metazoa > Chordata > Actinopteri > Cyprinodontiformes > Poeciliidae > Poeciliopsis > Poeciliopsis turrubarensis. The sequence continues at coordinate 1,295,751 of VMRN01000084.1, read as the reverse complement.
GAAAGAAATAAAAATTTTCACAACTCACAACCGGAGCAGGGCAGCTTTGCTCTGACATCTGCTGCAGATGCTGCAGATGTCAGAGGCTTTATTTCTTGCACATTTCTGATGGCTTAGCTTACCACCCGCCTCCGTGACTACTGCTACGTCAGGGTGACCAAACTTTGCAATGCTCTTTGGGAACTAGCATTGATTTCTATGTCGCCCGGCTGGAAAACCAGAATTGTGATTATGACAAAAAGATAGAAAGGGTGGATCTCATTTGTCCTTTGCAAACTAATTTTGAATTCCACTATTAATGAAAATGTACAGTTTTAGGAAAACCCTATCAAGGCCCAACTCACTGAGAGCTGATCTTACCTTTAATAACAAAATAGCTTTAAGCTTATGCATTAATTAAGGGTGAGAATGAGATGAAATCTACAGGCTTCTTGCCAAATAGAGACCAAAATATGAGCATTTACATATTTTATCTACGTAAGACAGTAAACCAAGACAGTCTAATACCTCTGCTCTCTTATCTCTTAATTAATGGATAATACACATTTATTAATGATTTATAAAGTGTTTACAGTTGAATCGATAATACATCAATAAAATATTAATGAGCCATCTATAAGAGGAGCCTCATTGTAAAGTGGTACCCACTTTAGTTAGCTGTCAATGTGCTGGCTAATGTTAAAACTGCATGACAACGGTGGGTAACCACGGAAACCAGTGACAGCTTAAAATCTGGCCAGCTCTTTTTGCACGGCTGTGATATTATTTTGATGATTTTTTGTGGGGAATAAGTGATGATGGAAGGAACTATTCTGATTTTCACAAATCTCTGACTGATGCATCTCTGATCTCCTCGTTTGCTGAATCATCACTCAGGCCGCGTTTCACTGCTGAAAGCAGAAGCAGGAGGTCAGGAGGTCAGGACCAGGACCTGCGAGGCAGCAGAGAAAACCTGGAGGAAGCTGCTAAATGCTGGTGTTGAGGAGCCTCTGGAGGCGAACCGGGTCTATCACATAGTTCTGATGAGAGCGAGAACAGAGCCGGGCTTCATCTCCCCGTCCAGTGACGCTCACCTGTGTTGGGCACCACCAGCCGGCCTCCAACATGGCCGAACACGCCACTGGTCCTCAGCTGCTCTCTGCTGCCGCTCAGGGGCCCGTTGAGCGTCAGCGGGCCCTTCTTGCGTTTGTCCACAGTGCTACAGAAGTCACAGCTGAGGTCCTGTGGGTAAGACTCGCCAGGCGCTTTGGCGTGGAACTCTGCGCGCTCGGCCACGCCCAGGGACACCATGAAGGAGCTCTGGACTTTGACTTTGATGTCCGGCAGCGGGTCAAAGAGCTCCTTGTCGGCGCCGTCGTGGAAGCAGAGCGGCGTGCTGTACGTCCGTCCCACCGTCATGTCGGCCGGCATCGAGGAGTTGAGAAGAAGCGGGTTGCCTGGACACACGGAGAGACGCGGCACAGTCACTTAAAAGCTCTGTGTTCATGGGAAACAACAGACAGAAAATGACATCCGTCACTGTCCTACTAGGAGTTGAATGAGTTTCTGGGATAAAATGATGTGGAAAAGTGTTTCTGATTTTCTAATCTTTGCATGTTTGTCAGGAGATCAGGAACAGAGTTGTAATAGTTTTGGAGTTTTGGATTTTTCTATGCAACTTAGTTTTATTTTCTTGTGACCTTTTTTTTGTCTGATTCAGTTAGGTTTAGCTAGTTTTTATTAGTTGGATATTGAGTTTTTAATAATTGCAGTCGTATCATTTTTTTTCATACTTTGCTTAATTCAAAAAGGTCGAAGTATTGTGTTGTGATTCTTACACTGACTGGGTAATGATACCATTTTCAAAAAATGTATTCAATCATTGCTGAACAACCAACTGCCTGGAGTTTCTCCCAACTTCCGCTGTCATCGTTTTGCAATCGAGCATGGAGAGCCGTAAACTGCAGACAGACGATGTAAACTGACGTAAACTGACGTAAACTGACGTAAACTGCTTGTGTGGTGGGAAAAAAAAAACTATTTCATTTCAAAAAATGAATAAATAATCATAAACATAAAAATGTATAGTTTCAGTATATTTTAGTTAGTTTTTTAAAAATATTTTTCAGTCAACAAAAATGTTTTTTAATTCCTGTCATTTCATTAGTTTTAATTAGCAACAGTAACCTTGATCAGGAAGGGCACAAATACTTTTTCTCTTCTTTTGATTCAGGAAAAACATTTCATATTGCCTAAAAACTAAAAAAAAAACAAAAAGGGCAAATGTTATGATCTTCACAGTATATTTTATTATTAATATTATTATTGCTAATCTTGTTTTTTATATATATGTATATATATATCTTTTTTTTTGACATACGACACAATGAAGTTTCCAATTGTGATGTTATAATATGTCAAAAAGTTCAAGTGGTGTGAACACTTTTGAAAGTGTTCATTTACCGTGACACATTTTAGTATAAGCAGAAACTTGTGTCTTACTTTGATCAAATAGAAACTTTTTGTCGTCTCCAGGTGAAGTAAATGTGCTTAAATCAGACTTTGTCTGCTCTGGCGGCTCCGTGGCTGACTGCTGAAGTTCAAACAGCATTTCCAGGCAGGACAGGGGAGCACAAGGGCCAAAGGGGCACAACCTGGACAGAAGGTCCAGGGCTCGGAGCCACGGTCAGGGCGTCAGATTTAATTACCAAGCTCACACGCAGCTTGATCTCCATAATCCATCTGCTGGAGTCAGCTCCTCAGGACAACACGGTTGTCCTCCTGAAGGAGAAGAAGGGAGGCCGGGAGGTGTCTGCTCTGTAAATGAGAGGAGTCCTTCAGCCCCCACTGTGAGTGTGAGAGTGTGTGATGAGGGTAAGTGGGGGGTGGGGGAGCTTAGGTCTTCATCTGTGGCCATTAAATGTGGTGAAGCTGCCAAACGGAGCGAGCAGGGCGCCGCATCGATCTGGCAGCGGCACCAAGATAACGGCGAAGTCACTGAGTCCTTGCTGCCCAGCTGTTGCCTGGTGAGGGGTGCGAAGCGGGAGGCTAATGTTGTTTTATTTTTAGGAAAATCATTAATTACCGGGGATGGGATCTGTGATGAGCTTTGTGGAGGCTGCTGGTGTTTTTTTACTGGGTCTTTTTTTGTCCCGATTTAAAATTAAAACAGAATTCCTGTGAGGAGAAACACTCATTGTGTGTTTGTCATTACATAGGACTAATAAACATGGAATATAAATATTATTACGTTCTTATGTTTTGATCAAACATAATTTAACACAATTCAGAATGCAAATTAAAAGATGACCATTATGGTAAACCTCCAAACCACAGGCCATTTAAAGTTAACATGTTCACCCAAATGCCTTCTGCGTGTTTCATGATGTCATCATTATGAGGATTTTTATTTTTCTGATTTAGTTCAGTGTTTTACGTTCTTGATATCTTGTTTAGTTTTTGTTCAGCCTCATCCTGTGTTATGTTTCTTGTCAGTCTCTGATTCACTTTATTACCAATTAAAACACATGAACACAATGAAATTACAAAGACTTCCATGTTACAGAAGTTTGCTTCTTCAGATGCTGTGGTGGTTAATCCTTTATACTCTCCCCCAAACCTCCGGCAGTGAGGGTTCTCAGCATCATCATGGTGGCCATTTAGCCTCTGGCCTGCAACAACTGAGACAGCGTTTTAAAAGATACGGAGTCAGCGTTGCCTCAAATGTAAGTAATAGCTGGGAGGTTCCACAGAAATGAATTAAAAACATGACCACAGTTTATTTCTAAACGCTTCTCGGGGTCTCGGTCGGACCTGCAGCGCCTCGGACGTCGGTCCACTGCAGACCACATTCAATCGCCGCCGATTTATTTTATTTTTTTTTTTTACCTCTGGTCGGGTGGAGAATGATCTGATTATCGCTTGAGTGTGCATCTTTAAGAACGGCGCCGCGCAAATGGAATGGCAGCAGTGAGATGAGAGAAGTTAATGAAATGTACCTCAGGTTGAATACCTTGAGGGATGGCTTTGGAATTGGGCCCCTGATTAAAAATCACTCAGAAGGAGAAGGAATGTGGGAAGACAGGGTCAGGTCCGAGACTCACTCTGCACTCCGCCTCTCTGGAGAACTACCTGAGAGCATTTCTAACAACTTGGAAGCACTTCAGTTTTTTTTTTCTTTCATTTTTTATTTTTTTATGCTTCAGGTTAAAAAACAATGTCTAATTTTGAGAGGTCTTCCATTTGGATGCAACTTTAATATCCAAAAAGTGATTATTTAAGCTGCAGCATGAAGCTTTTTTGTTATGCTTTTTTAAAAAAAAATATTTGTTAAAACTTGAGAGTTTGTTATGAGACAAACATCAGCAAAAAGATCGATTTCCACATTCTCTCTGAGCTACTATTGCTATCTGAAGAAATGCACCACTCTAGGTCAAAAACAACCAATCAGAGCCAGGAGGCGGGGCTTAAAGCTGTCAATAACACCTGTGAATGTGCAGCTTAAATTGCTAATGGAAGAGAAACAATTTAGCCTTTCCAGAAAACTCTCGATCCACTGTCATCAGTGGCTATGCTAACTAGCCTTAGCATTAACGGAAAGAAGAGCCACCTCCTTTGTCTGATTGGGTGTTTCTAGTTAGCACTGGGAGAAGGAAGAGGAGCTCGATTTTTTTCACAGATTATCTGTCTCGTTCCATACTGTCACAACATAGCGACAGTTTCAAAAAACATGTATGAAAATATGTTTTCATAAAAGTTAAATAAATGAAACACCTTAAAGACAAACTGGAACTGTTGAGCAATAAGTACAGAAGAGAGGAACGCAGTGCTCCAGATTTCCCAGGGAGTCTCGACCCGGCTGCTAAAGGGAGAGGAGGGATTGTGTCCGGTGGAGGGCACAGCAGGCAGGCTGCACAGAGAACTGGCCTATTTAAATGCGATTGATGACCTGCTGAAAGCAGCACTCTGCACATCTTTCCAATCTCAAGACGTAGCGCTTGGGGGCGGAGGAGGAAGGACGGGGTGGTTCATGACCAGCTCTCCAGGTCTCTGGAAGCCTGGAAGGGGGAACCTGGTGGGGGCGCATGGCTGGATGGATCACCTGTCTCCACAATGGCTGTCACGAGCAGTAACCCAGAAGTGTCACGGTCCTGCAATATGAATGCCTGTAGCGTGGCTGGCTCGGAGAGCAGCAGTCACATGGGCTACAGAGGATATTGCTGCGCACAACAAAAAATGAATTGATGATCACTGTTCCACAACCCCTCTCCACTCCACCTCCACCCCCCAAATCCCTCATTTATCCACCAGTGGGTTCATGCTGCTGTAATCTGAAGTAGAAGATTGGTGGAGCGACAGTCGGACGCACCGTCCGAAGGGAGGCGGGCTGAGTGCTGCTGTTGTCTATCAGAGATTGATTATCTCCTGCAACAGAATAACAGAGGTGCAGGTCTGTCAAAACAGATGGACAGGTCCTGTCACTGATTATTGAGGCATAAATCTCACAGTGACGGGGCGGCTGCAGCCCGTTCTGCGTAAATCAGGCAAACGCCATCAATTGCACCGCAGAGCCCTCACTCTCTCTCTCTCTCTCTCTCTCTCTCTCTCACTCTGTCTCTCTCTTTCTCGTGACGTCGCCGGTTGGCCTTGTGTTTGCTGTCTGTTGATGACGCTACGTTTTATAACCTTGTCACACTATTATGTATCTGCCTTGGGTGTCAAGGTAAGAACATCAGCTGCCTTAGGCAAAAAACCTTCCAGCATCACCACAAATCAGATATATAATGCTCAGCATGGGCTTACTTGGAGCTGCCAGACACTTTGGCATAAATGTCACATTTCTGAGAGGTCACACACAGCAGTCAGGTACAATCTTATGGCCGCTGACAGATGTGCAAAATAGGAACACACGATTATGATGTGATGCCACATCATGACCAACAGGAAGACTGTCTGAGCAGACTTCAGAAAATCTGAATGAATAAATAACATCATTAGCGTAAAACATAACTAAGTATAATTTTCTGAGTTGGAAAAGTATGATTGTCGATTCAGATATTACACTTGCAAACAAAGTGCTTCACTGACTGGTGCCACCATTTTTAAAACACTTTGTTCTGTTATAATTCTAATCCAATAGAATCACAAAAGCAGCCAGTAGGGAGAATTACAGTATATCTTTCAGGAAAAGCTCCTTCAATGGTCATAATGTTATGTCTGATTGGTGTATACATCACATACACATCAAATACATTAAATGTGGGCTTTGAAATGTTATCAGTAATGCCCGATTACCACTCTCATGCTATGCCGTGCAGATGCTCTGTCTGCTCTAACGAAGATCTCAAACCGACAGCAGTCCAACATGGTTTCAGAATAATTTAATCAAGACTTAATTGACAATGTGTTGTAATTCAGAAGGTCATGCTCAAAGGACCAGTTTTTATTAGATTATGGAATTAAAAAATAATAATAATAATCAAATTAGATGCTGAAACCATTGAAAAAAAATGATGCATTTTCTCCATTTTTTTTTTTTACAGCTGGCCTTTTTTCAACACCACAACACACAAGATAAGGAGAAGAAGAAGCTTCACCTTGTCTGGTCGTCTTGAAGTTGAAGGACTGGAAACCCCCAGTGAGAGCTGAAGAGTCAATGACGTCAACACCATAGTCGCTGTGGTTCTTCCTGTACAACATGACGGCTACAACCAGGATTACCACGGCAACGATTCCTGCTCCGAGACCCGAGTACAGAGCCACGTCGATGGAGCTCTCCATGTCTGCAAGACACAAAAACAGGAAAGAGTTCTAATACAGAAGTAAACTTCCTCCGTTTTTAAACAGTTCGTTGTGTTTTTAATGTTAAGTAAGCTAAATATAATAGTTCCACCCAATTTGATTTGTTTGTGCTATGTTGAGGATAAGGCCAGTGTGTTTATGCAGGTGGTGAAATGTGCGTGACTTTAGCGTGACCTGAAGTGAGCTTTTAAAAACAAAAGAAAAACGTGGGGGTGTAGACTCAGAGGAAGGAAAACATCCGTGACCTCTGGAGGTCGCTCGCCCTCCCTGCTCGTGGCGTACATTACCTACCAGAAGCAGAGCTCACCTGAACTGGAGTGTGGGCGGCTGAGTTACATTGTTGTTGTACATGATAGAGTTCAACTATGTGGCGCAAACACGTAGACGCTTAGTTTGCTGCATTGATTTTGATATGCAGAGCCACAAAAAAACAACAGCTCAGAAGAAACTTTAACTTATTCGGGTCTACAGATTCACTAGGCACTTCATTAGCTACAACTGCTTTTAAACACGGTGACGACGGCTGGAGGTAAAAATCGAACATCAGAATGTAGAAGAGAGATTTAACAGGGTGAGGGTGTGTGCTCTTTGGTGTTTCAGAAGCTTTGCCCAACACACCAATTCCTCAGGACAATATTCAGTTTCTGCCTGTTATTAGGACAAAATTCCTTGTTGATGGCAAAGGGGGAAATCTGACAAACTGGTTTGAGATGGGAAGTCAACCGTGGCGCAAACAACCAACTTTAAAGCAGCAGAAGACCACATCCACTGATGCTGGTCATCTGAGATGAGCAGAACGATGGAACAATTCACAGAGGCTCAGCATGGATCAGTTCTGTCTGCTGTCAGCACTTCACATCCAACTTAAAACCTTTAACTCAGTGAAACTGGATTCGTTGGTACTTTTTACTGCGACATCTTTTTCAGTCATAGGAAAAAAACAGAGTACACCTTTGCTGCATCTCTGGAGTTTAAATGGGGTTGCTGTAATGGCGCTGCTTTCCAAAGACACATGATTAATTAATCATCAGGTGACTGTCTCCTTTAAAGCAGGAGCGTTAATGTAGAGCGTTGAGGTTTTCTTTTTTTCTGTGGTATTAAATATACGATTCTTAACACATTACTTGGAATCAGTCATTTATTTTCTGAGATGAAACCGTCTTACAGATGAAAGAGGAGTGTCTTTGTTGTATGAATAAAGACCCACAGAGAGTGAAAAGGACATGATGCAAGGTGATGGAGCCAAGCCTGTTATTATGTAGATGTTCAAGGGCAAACTCTGTCAGGAGTAGGACTGCATTACACAGAACGGAAAGCTGGAGCAATCCTGTGCTCTACCTCTCACAGCTCGAACAACATGGAAACCGATTGTCATGCCGTCCATTACTCTAACATGTTTCTCCACTGAAGTGGCTTTCACTGGTTTTGCCTTAGTCCGCTCTGGTCAGACTGTAGCAGATTCGGAGCGATTCTCTGTTTGTTCCACTCACTTTTTGTACGAGCCACGCCAAGCCATGTAATGCGCAGAAGAGATTTGACTGACAGCAGACTGCATTCGTTGATTGGCCCGCGATTTAAGTCCCAGCATCTCAACCATCGAACATCTTGACCGGCGGACAAGCCGTCTGCTATCAGAGAGCCACTCGGCAGGGAGGAGTGTAATCTTGAGCACATGAGTCAACCTCTGTCATAGAGTGACTATGATATAGCAAACATTAGGTGTCTCTGAAGAACAGAAAGCAATGAAGAAGAGAGAAACGGCGCCGCTCTGGTCAGTGTTCTGTTGGAGCTAGTCGGTTCGAAACATCTGAACTACATGATATTAGGTTTTGCATTTTAGACTTTGTTTAGATTTTTCCTTTCAACAAAGTGGACATTGCTTCACAATTTTTCAATGCATTACCCAAATTCAAAGGTTGCACATATTTAAAAATTCAAAATAATTAGCCTCAATAAAGATAGCTTTGTATGAGCAGCAAACTAATCCATTATTCTGAATTATTTTCAACATGTCTGAACCAAAACAAAGAGTTTATCAAAACCAAAACCTTTAAGTCCTCCACTGACGAGTGTCATTGCAAACATCATCAGAGAGCGTGGAAAGTCTGGACAGTATTCTTATCACTACTGCCTCAGTAAAGTATGCAATACATTGTAGATGTGCAAATATATTCCTTCTTGCACTTCAACTAAAATAATTTAATTACATTCAAAGTTGCTGCTGCACTTCAGGCCATGCAATCAGTGCTCATGTTGACCATATTATCACATATTAATAAGCATTACTTTCTAAATATACATTCCTATTCTTTATTATGCATCACATTTGTTTAAAAAAAACAAAACAAAAAAAAACTAAACAGACTTTTGTCTTTTTAGTGATTTTTTTTGTGTCATTTCTGACATTTACATTTACAACGTTCACAATAAAAAGAGTCTTTCGAGACACGGGTCACTAAGAATTTAACCACACGTGTTCAATTCTCATTGTCACAGTTTAGCACATCATCCTCCTCCTCATTGCATGACTCTCAGAAAAAAAAAAAAAGAAAGAAAAAGATTTGTTGACTATTTGTGTAAGATGTGCTATTGCCAGGTACTGAACTGGTTCTCCAGAATAGAAGAGAGAGCCACAAAATTTAATTTCAGTCCTGATGGTGAGGTTACTAACAATGCTCCTATGTGAGTGGCTTTCTACCAAGATGACGGGTTTCCAGGGTGACTTCCTTTCAGTCCTGACTTATTGGAACCATGTGTAGAAACGCTAGAGCGTCACGTCACGCGCAAGATCCCGCCCCTCAGCTTCCTGCTGGATGGCAAAAAAACTGCTTGCTGGTGATGACTACCTATTGGTGTTGGCTGTAAAGTTGTCAATATGATGTGTTAAATCTTAAATGTATGTGAAATACATGTAAAAGAAAATGGTACAGAGTGTTCTGCTGCTATATTGTCAATACTGTCAGAACTGGATAGCAAGGTCAGGAAAATGTTTCAAGTTAAAAATAAATAGCTAAGGAGAGGGAAGTAGGTCAGTAATGCTAGCTTGACTTTGACAAACTCAGCATGTAGATATGCTGTGGAATTCGATGTGTTCCATGTGACCTACAGATCAACTCTGACAGATCACCACTAGAGCAAGTGTTGAAATGAGCTAATCTAAATTAGCTACAATGTGGCAGCGAATCTGTCACAGAAATCACTAGTTAATAATTTAATTAATAATCGCAAAATAAACATCCAACCTGCAAACATAATACTGCAATAGACCGAATGTTCTGTTCTTTGTGTGGGAAATGTTTGCGTTTTTCGGTGTTGAATCCTGACGCGTTTTTGGTGCTGTTGTCAGTCGCTATAGTAACACGTCTGAGTGTAGTGCAGCCAAAATGAGGGTGAAAAAAAAAAGAAAAAAAAAGAGCACAAGTGGTTTTGAGTTGTTCATCAACAGTTTTTTATGGTTATTTTTCCTCCGGTCCTCCAGTGTTGTGCGCATGCATGAAATTTCCAGATGTAAACAAGAACATGCAGCGTGTCCTCAGGGAGAGAAATCTGTAATACTTTTAACAATTCCATTTTTCCATAAACTTTGTTTTAACTCTATATCCATTACACAGTGTAGTCGCTGAGACAACTTTCTTTGTGCCCATTGACCTGTGTTTCCCCCCCAGACTGTGTCCAGACTAGAGATGATGGTCAGAAGCTGACGCAATGAGAGACAGACTAAATCAAGCTGATTCAGATCACTCCTTGCCAGAGGATCAGTCATCACAGTCCACCAAAATGCACTTCCTGTTCTCATTCGACCTACACTTACAGCCTGACAGCAAAGGAGTGGGGAAGATTTTACACTAAATTGGCGAGCTAATGAAAACACTCAGGCTACAGTAGAGGCTGGCAATCACTTTACCGGCCCGAGTCCGGCGCGTGATTGAGAGCTGCCACAGGAATGGCAGGACAGTACCGTAAATTGGACAAATTAGCTCGTTTGCAATGATTACAGCCCATTAATCCTCCACAACGCGGCACATGTTCACTTGTCACAACCAATCCATCTCCTGGCTCAAAGTAGAAACACAGCTGTGATGTCACGGTTGTCATAAAAAGTCAGCCGCTGAATAATGACGGAGAATGCGTAATGAGCATTTGCTGGGTTAATTTCTGGAGCTGCTCAGATCAAGGTGAACTAAACGGTTGATAATTCGTGATGTTTCTATTTCCAGGCTGCGTGCTGGGAGCGTGAAAGAGAGCCCGTCACTCCACTTGTTTTCTTTTCCTGCCAGCTTTAAATTTAAATCATCTCCTGCCCTCAGATTTCAGGGTAAATTACACGTAAGTGACGGATGGGAGGCGTCGGGGAAGGAGGGTGAGAGGAATGGGTATGGGGGGAGAAGAAGATGAAAGAAATCCACAGAGGAAGACTCACTTTGAGGTTTAACATCATGTAGCAGCTTTCGATCTGCAAAGACAGAGAGATAGAATGAGACAAAGAGGAGAGGAAGTGGCGATTAAAGTGCAAGCTGCTGTGAAGTGCCTAACAAGTGAGGACTCAAAACGCAGACACCCTGAGCAGGAGGACACTCTCCTGCTGATTGAGCTCCAGAGACCGGACAGAAACTGATGATGGGGGGGGGGGGGGGAGACGCTGTTACAGTCCTAGTCCAACCACAGAAAAACGCAGACAGGAATCTACTGTACGTTCACACTGCAGGCTTTCATGATCAATTCAGATGTTTTTGTGAGAGCAGATATTTATTTTTTGCGTGGTCGTTTGAATTTCCAAATACATGCGACTTGTATGTGATCTTCTGGGAGAACTGCAAGCAACCTGAAAATGCGCAGTCGAGGACGCGACGACGTCAGAGATGCGTGCTCAGTCAGTGTTTGGGGAAGAAAACATGGATGGTAACGGTGGTGTCGTCCAACCGGAACCAGCACACTGACAACTTAATCCTCGTTATCGTCCTCCATGGTTGCTTTTCTTTTTTCTTTGCGCTTCCACGTCTCGCAACGCAGAAGAGCGACTTTTGTCATTCAGGTCGGATGAATGCGACCTGGCCGAACAGACTCAGGCCACAATAGAAAAGATCAGAAACGTATCACATTTAGGACCGCATGTCCAAGTGGTCTGGGTTCCATTGGAAAAAAAAAAAAAAAACTGAGCTGTGTTCCTCAAACTGTCATGAAAAGATCAGATGCAGGTCACATGATCTGATTTGAGTCACTTTAGACTCCAGTGTGAACATAGAGTAACGGGGTCGGCTGTCAAACGTACTACTTCCATCTGAATTTAAAAAAACTAAATCCTATATTAATGTGTAATGGAACCCCAAAGAGTCTTATTGGAACAGAGTTACATTATCCTTCTATTTCTCAAAAGATAAACTATGAAATATACAAATGAGCTCATGGTCAGATCAGTGGCTCAATGCTCAAGTCCTGTTAGCACAAAAAACCTAGTCCCAATCATCACCCCTCCACCACTGTGCTTTACTGTTGATTAGAGGTCTCTGAGTGTGTGTGTGTGTGTGTGTGTGTGTATGTGCGTGTTCTTGTTTTTTTTTTTTTTTTAATCAAATATGTGAGCATGATGGTCAAATATCTCTGCTTAGGTCTCAGTTTTTGGTTCACATGTTTACTTTTGCTGGGTTTTCGCTACTTTCTCTACATGTTGTAGTGTCTGTTTTTAAGCTTAATTAAAGTCTTTTTTGAAGACTGGTAGCTGTTTGAAATGTTTTCCACGTTGTTCTGATCTCCCTCGCTGTAAATTGGCTTTGTTTTGCTGTTTAGTAGATGCGGGTGGATCGAACCAAAATATTAATAAAATCGATACAAAGCTGGTATCGGTATCAGATCAATACTACCACATTACTTTCAGATTCCCTCTTGAAATTTTATAATCCAGCAAGTTGTGATATGCATGTGAGGCCCTTTAAATTGCCTTTGTGACAAACGGGAACATCTGTCTAGAAAGTGACCCACTCAGACAGAATCCAGAAAAAATGTCTGAAAAATTCTCTTTCCAACTTTTTTTTTTTTTAGAGATCTGGATCATAACCAGTACTTCTGTCTCATAGGAGCAACAGTGACGCACGTTGATATACGTCATGTGTTTCCAGCAGCAGAATCATCCCAAAAGAGAAGCAAACGTACATTATGAATGAAAAGGCAGACGTCAACCGGCTGCAGTCAATGAGGGACAATAAGAGAAACGGAAGCCCACAATGCTTGATGAGCTGGAGCAGACCGTCATGAGATGATAAAGTCAGACAGGAAGGACTATCCTAAGTACATGCTGAATCATCTTGTCTACTCCCCTTTTTCATCTTGGTGTAATCTCTTTTTTTTTTTTTTTTTTAAATAAATGATGATGTGAAATGCCAAGTTTTATGTAGCTACTTGAGCTCAGATTGAAATACTTTTAGAGCTTGGTAAGGTCAAGATTGTTATTATCTGAACACCCCAGAGTGATTTGTGCTGATACTGCAGGTCTGTATGGCTCAGCAGGACGGAGGCGGGCGCGGTGGACGGAGGCGGGCGCGGTGGACGGAGG
>VMRN01000084.1:1206224-1282414 GCA_010277015.1 Poeciliopsis turrubarensis | reverse complement strand
GGCGCGGTGGACGGAGGCGGGCGCGGTGGACGGAGGCGGGCGCGGTGACGGTGTTGCCTGTGAAGAGTTTGGCTAAAACTACGGCAGGTGTGTCAAACTCCTGTTCGTTTTGGGCCAAATCAAGATCATGAAGGCTCTTAAAGGGCCGGTTGTGCCAGAATGTGTTAATAAAACCTGTTCACAAACTGCTAATATGTCAATAAATTCTTAAAATTACATGATATTATTGAAGATCTTTTCAGTGCCTTCAGGGACTAATAATAAATGCGACTTTTTGTTTACTTGTTGTATAAATCCATCCATCCATCCATCCATTTTCCGTCACCCTTCTCCCTAACGGGGTCGGGAGGTGCTGGTGCCTATCTCCAGCTGCGTTCCGGGCGAGAGGCGGGGTACACCCTGGACAGGTCGCCAGTCTGTCGCAGTGTTGTATAAATCATGGACTATAATTATACATCAACTAAATTCTCAAGAAACTGGAGGGATTGATTGATATAAATTGGCAGTAAACAGATAAAAACTGCATTGATATGATTGATAATATAATATTTACTCACACTTAGTGTTTAGTCTAGATTGTAGAGGGCCATATAAAAAGCTACGGCGGGCCGGATTTGGCCCCCGGGCCTTGAGTTTGACACATGTGAACTATGGGATGGCAACATGGAAATCTGTGTTTAGGCTAACATTACTGCCATCAGTTTTGTCGTCCACAAGAACCTGTTAGTTGTGGTTAAAAATGACTGTTCTGCTAACATTACTGAAGAGTGGAAACAATCTTTCAAGAACTCTGAAGGAGCATGAAGAGAACAAAAGAGACATGCAGACCAAACACAGAGGTCAGACTCACTGATCTAACATGCTGTTCAAAAAATGAATTAGAGAAAACATAAATCATACTTTAAAAGGGGACAAATTTATGGCAAAAAAGGCTGGAATGATGGACAGATGCATTATTAAAGTTCAATTTAAAAAAGCACAGAGAAATCACATGCTGAATAAAACAGAATTAATGTGTCCTTAACCAGGCCTCACTGGTGATTGGAGTGTCTGAAACAAAAAAAATCTCATGTTTTTCAAATTGGTGAATGCATCGTACCAAAAGTGATAAACATTATTCACGTTTTAAGTGAGGCGTTTCAAAGGAAGCAAGAGGAAGCAGAAAACACTCACTCATAACTTCTGTTTATTTGTTCAACTACAACCAGAAGACTTCAGCCGAGAACACAAAGCTGAACTTACTGGTTTCAAATCCCGACTGAGTTCATTTCTAACAACTGCCAGAGATCCTGCACAGAAAATGGCTTTTTTCCACGATAATTCTCAAGAAGCTGGAGGTATTGATTGATATAATTTGGCAGTAAACAGATGAAATTGATACCATAACATTTAAGTACACTTAATGATTAGTCTAGAATCTAGAGGGCCACGTGAAAAGCTTCAGCGGGCCGGATTTGGCCCACGGGCCTTGAGTTGGACACGTGTTTTAAATGTGTTTTAAAGACTCAGATTTTATTACAGTCTGCACTTTTTATTTATAGTTTCAGTTTGACATGCGTCATAAGAGTGAGCGGAAAAAAGCATATTATTGTCATGCACTGGGAGCCTGTCAGTCCACAGACACAGCGCCTGTTCAACATGCTGGTGATGAACTGTCCTGTGACAGAGGGCGTTAGTATGGTAACCACGACAACTGAAGATGATGGCGACACCCGGAGGGGAGACGGCCCTTACTCTGGGTGCACAGTCCGTCTGTGCAGTTCTCGGTCGCCTTGCTGCTCCCTTCGCACGTCTTGCCTCGGTGTCTGGGCGCCGGGGAGCTGCATTCCCGACTCCGCTGCCGTTCGCACTGGCTGCTGCACACCGTCCACTCGCTCCACTCGTCCCAGCCGCCGTCGACTGAAAAGGCGGAGGCGCACATTGGTCACAATGGTGGCAACGATTTAAGAAGCAGTTATACATATGAGGCCCTAAAACCAGTTGAGATCAAAACAACTGTAGCACATTTTTGAAGATGAACTGAATTATCAACAGGAGCTGTGGTGTGCTTTTTGTGGAGATTGTCACTTTATTTAGTTATATATCTTTTACATTTCAAAACCAATGTGTTCACAAATTAGGATTATTATCACGCCTCAAACAAAAAGGGGCCTTGGATAATGGCTGCTGTAATTCCGCATTACCAGACCAGAAGTAGCGAGACACACCTTCATTTAAGTGGGTCAAGACCTATTGAGTCACTTCCTGTCGTCGTTGTTGAACTCTGTGGATCACACAGGTTTCTTGTCATAACATTATAACTATGTCATCCCACAGAAGCATTATCGTTTTTCAAAAAGTTTAGTTTTTATTTATTTCAAAGCCTAAAATAAAAAAATAAAACTGTGGTTCTATGAATCCGACAACGTTCTTAAATTGCTAATCAGAAATTCTCTCTTTTTTCAAGGGACAGGTAATATTTGTGTCTCTGAAGGAGTTTTATTTAACAGAACTGAAGATGGCTCTTTGGTTTGGAAAAGTTGGACTTTAGCAATATGAGCTCATCTTTCACCTGGACAAATGAAAACATATTTAAATATCAGTTGTTCTGCCAACAGCTGATCTGATGACAAGAAACTCCCTTGAGTTCACTTCACTGGAACAGGATGTTTGAACCTCCACAGCTGGTGGCAACTCATTTCTGGGGAGGAAAACCCTGAACATTTCTGGGGTCTATTTGTGGCTCTCAGCAGCAGCTTTTCTCTTCTCACTCTGCATGTGGCTCTACGCTGGTTTAACCGCCTTTTTTGCACAGAACCTGTGCATTATATTATGGGTTGGCAACAGAAGCGAGGCAGGGATGAAGACGAGCGCCATGCGGCCATATTTACAGAAAGTGGATGCTTTTCTCCAGCAGCTGCAGGTGCAGGCTCGGTGTGGCAGATAATGCACAGCGAGGTGTGGTGGGACAGCCTGAGACACATTTCTCCTCATTAACCCCTGGGCCTGTTTATATAATGAGATTTGATGCGAGGCAATGAAACCAAGACAGCCTGGCGCATGCTAATAGCAGCGGATCTTCCTCTGTGCTCCGTCATCTGATCAAGGAAGAGCTCATCATGCTTAGCTTAACAAATACTGGGCGACCAGATGGCGCCGGAGGACTTCTGGCAGCGGTTATGATACCCCCCGCCTCAGAGCGGTGTGGGTGGTGGAGTGGGCTCTTCCCTTTGTGATTATTATTTTCTTCTTGGCTCTTGCATTTTTTCTCCTTTGTTACTTAAAATGCTAGTGAGATCGCTTGTATGTTGGGAGTGTGGCTGACCACCGCTGTTGAGGAGGGGGTGTGTTATTCACCTGTGATTCTGTGGCCTGAGCTCGTCTGTCACCAGCCAACCGACAGCGTCAAACTGAAACCTGCTGAACTCTGTTGTTGCGTTCTCAGCTATTATTTCCCATTTTCATTGTCAGCAGCCCCCAACTAAAGCTCCTGCCTTGTTCCAACTGGCTCCCTCTCCCAAGAAGATCCATCACTCCCTCACCATCACCTGCTTGTTGCCTCTGATCATGTGGTCTCCATCCTCTGTATTTGTCCTTCATTCTGGCCAAACTTGGCTCAACGTTCCAAAGTGAAACTGACTTCACCTGCCAAGAGATGTTTGTTCCTGCCTACGCTTCAGCCTCGTCTGCTTCTTCCTCCTCCCACAGTGACAGAGCGATGCTGACAACAGAGCAGAACCGGGCTTCCCTCACTGCTGCGTGCCGCTGTGGACGTCTTGGGAGGCGTCAGGCAAGTTTCTGTTACGTGACGTGCCGAGGCTTTGGGGCGTGTGTCGAGTAATGCAGGGGAGGTGTTGTACCTGTAAAGCGCGTATCGAAGCTTGCTTCATGTAGGGGAGGAGCCGAAAACGATGACTTCCGAAGCCTCGCTGCCCAGCTGCACCATGTGACTGCTTCAGGAAGCGATTCAGATTTTGGCGCGGGGTTTGACAGCTTTATAAACCCCACAGGCTCCATTCAAAATGTGGGTTGTTGTAGGCGAGTTGCGGTCAGTTGAGAGAGTGGATAGAGGTTTGATAGTTTGGATAGCAGAGTTTGGATTGTGGTTATTTAGTTTGAGACAGTTAGTCACCATCACTACTTGTTGCTCCAACACATGAATAAGAAGCCGACGTCTCCTCTGATTGGCTGAAAGACGATGAGCACTAGCAGCACCATGACTGAATATTTCATATCACTGTTTATGTCTGTCGCTGCCATGATTTTTAATTACTTATCACGTGAGCAAGCTTCTTCTTGTGTGAGTTTAATGTCACTGCAATTGTGAAATTGTTTTTGTATTGAGAAAGGTTTGCAGACATTTGCAATGGAAATGCAGCCAGTGACAGAACCTGAAGTCTGCAGATGACACCACTGACTGGTCTGACCCACTGGTGAGTTCTGCATCCAGGCAGGTGGGCAGATTGACTGGACCAGCGGTGTGGTCAGAACCCCCTGGAGTTTAATCTGCTCAAGACAGCAGAGATGAGGCTGGACCTCCAGAGAACACCAAACACACACACATGCACACACTCCTCACACTCACCATTCCCAACAACACGTGTTTATCATTTCCTGTTCCTATGAAGAACCAGCAGAGTCCAACCTGACTGCTCTTCTTCTTCTACACCGTTATTCGGTCTGCCCTGTGTTTGTCCATCACTGTGCGGTTTGGCTCATTCACAGAGCAGGACCAGACTGGACCAGACCAGACTGGACCGGACCAGACCGGATCGGACCGGACCGGCCCTGACAACAACAAACAATCAGGTCTGCAGAGACGTTCATCCAGGCTGACCTTCCCTCACTGAAACAGCACACAAACTTACCAAGTATGTTTGGTCTATTTTCTTGAGCAGGTACATTAACACACTTCAAATAAGATAAAACTAACTTTTATAGATACAGGAGCTTGTTTTAAGCAAATAATTCCTTAATGTTGATGAAAAGTGTCTTGTTATCTAAGTGGCAATGCAAATAGGAAAAATGAACATTTTACTTTGGTGGATTTGAACAGGGTGAAGCAAAAACTGGCAAAAACATTTATAGAGAAATGTGTGTTTTTTTTTTTACTTAAAAAAAAACACACGAAAAAACACGAAAATAAATATACATATAAAATGTATATTTATTTTCGAGCAGTGATTTGGATTAACCACTGCTCTGAATATGTGTTTGCAGCAAATGGCCTTTTTGTTGAGTCTGTTGTCACTCCAGGCTGTTGAGAATTATTTTAATAATTGATTCATCTGATTAGTCATTTCAGTCCCACTTTATTCATGGTTCCGTTTTGTACAACCTGCCAAAGTGAAAATATTCACAAGCTGAAGTTTTTCTACATTATTTCTATCTTCGTTATTATTTCTAGATTGTGAGGTGGCACCTCGAGTCATTTTCATTTGCATGTTGCAATAAGTAGACATTGTGCAAATGAATAAACATACATAGTCATATAGCATTTAACTCCCACTCATCACTGTTATTGATTGGTGAAATTAAAGTTCAACCCTGAAGAATAACCCCGATCAAGACGATTATTTATGTAAACTCACAAAGATGATAATGCAACAACAGTTTAAAAATGTGAGGCAATTACTGAAAAGACATTTAAATACATACTACTTGAAATTTTCCTTTCTAAAAATCAATAACGCTTTAAGTGCTTTTCATTGTGCTTGAACATTGCATTTGGCTGTCATGAATATTTATTATGTATACTGTGATCTAAGAGTACATCTGCGAAGGCTCAATGATTTGCATACAGCATAGAGAACATTTCATATTCAGTGTCCAACCTAAACCCAGAGTCCAACCGGCTTTATCACGCTCACACGGGAGAAAACGCAGATTTACAACAGCTACGGTGGAGGAACTAAACTTTTGTGAAACAGCTTTGCAGTGATGAATACAGTAATGTAAAAACAGGATCTCCAACTTTGATCATTGTTAGTTGAGTTGCTCATTTCCAACACTGATCTGCTTCACTTACAATAAATATGGCCTAAGGTCATCCACTAGTTTAAACGAACTGTTCAGTAATTAAATTGGTACAGATTCATTCATTCATTCATTCATTCATCTCCAGATAGTTGCAGCTGGAACTGCAACTATCTGTTTCAACTACAACATAATTTAGAATAAGGCTCTAACACTAAAACACTCAATCGTTTCCGGATGAACTATATCTGACCAAATGTGCTGAAGCCTCACCTCTCACCCCCCAAATTAAATCTAAATAAAAATACTGTTACATTCGCAGGTAGATTTGCGCAGAAATTTATCAGCATCGTGTCTCTCCAGAAGCACCTTATTGCAGAATGTTGGCCTGAGGCAGAACATGCAAAACAAGGAATACTTCATCAAACCTGACAAGCAAATCCTCACTACCACTTCAGATGTTTGTGCCGTTTTAAAATTGTTTCCTAGGGCAAATGTTCTCTCCGTTGACGAAGTGTTAAAAAAAAAAAATAAAAAAATGTCCTGCCTTCAGTTCACACCTGAAAGTTGCTTCCATATTATATTGGATCAGACACTTTGATTATCAGAGTTGCCATCAAACAACTGAAAGCAAAAGATGCTGAGCAATCAAACAGCAGGGCTCATCAAGTTACACACTCTGGCACAAATTCAGTCGCCCCTATCAGAATATGGCTGGTACATGTGTCACTCATTATTAGTGGTCAGTTATTAGCCAAATTATGCTGTTCTTATTATGCAGCATAATGAAAACAATAGCTGCCATTCTGACCCAGATAAAAAGTTGACATTAACAGGTCCTCGATGTCTTATTGATGTTGTGGACGATATACTTCAGCTTAAAGTAAATCTTAAGTGTTTAAGATCCTCTGGAAAGCTGCAGTATGTAACTTTACATGTACATATATGAGGTTTTTCTTTTTTTTTACATTTTTGTTGATATTATCACCATGTCTTGACAGTATACGGTAGATAATCTCTAAAAGAAATCGAGATCCTGTGCCTTCTCCAAGTGATTTAACCATGCTGGTTAGCTTGACGGTGGATGAACTCTGTTCCTGTAATGGTAAGTCGTTTCTCTGCCACTCACACGTTGAGAAGTGCATACACGAGCATGAATGACAGCATCTACAGCCTAAAAGTTACACAATGCAGATTTAAGAGGCTCAATAATCCTGACATCAGTGTATAGAGATGAGAGCAGGTCATTTTTTCATTATGTTTCTCATTGTCTTGTTTTTAGCATCCAAATCCACCTTTTTCCAGTGACCAGCCATGAAAAAAAGCTTGCCGAAACACAGATGACCCCCACCCCTAAAACGAAGCGTCACATTACAAACAGGGAGATGGAGCAGGCTAGCGCACATGTTTGGTAGCTCTTGAACATTTATCTAAATCAGTAGAACCAAAGCGTGAGTTTTTGGAAGATTTTGTCGCTGACTGTGTCGAAACAAATAATCCTTTAGGAAAACAGAATAAGCCTTGTCGTTTTTAGAAAAGCGCTGCAGCTGGGGGTGGTGAGGTGGAAGGGCCGGGGGAGGGGGATGGCTGTCAGAACACAAGAGTTAAACACAAAAAGACTGACAATCATCATCTTCAATGGAGATGTCTACGGCTGATAACAGAGATGAGAAATGAACAGTGTGCATCTCTGCACACGGTTTCACCATCTGTTTCACGTCTTTATGGGAAATGTTCTCCAGCTGAGTTCAAATCGAAAGCACTTTTATTTCACAAAATTGGCTCTTTTTTTTTTTTTTTTTCTGTTTTTTTTTACATGAAATACCACATCCATCGTTTTGCCCGTAAGTAATGTTCTTTTCTTCTTAAAGAAAAGGACCAGGTAAATACTTTTAAACTACCGTCCCAAACTACTGCTGAAGATGAAAAGCACTGAGAAATGTGGAAGTCTGTCGACTGGTTTAATCGTTTTATTTCACTCCATAATTACATACTTTACGCTTGGCTGCAAATATAGCTAAAATGAAAAAAGTGTGTTTCATAGAACAGAAGATACTAAAGGCAGAGTTTGCTAAACAAACAAACAAAAACAAACAAACAAACAAAAAAAAACTGATTACGTGAAACCCAAACCAACTGAGATGCCAGAGACAAACATAAATATGAAACCAAACCCAGTCAGTCCAATGACTCATGTTGGTAAATGATTTCACATGTGACTCATCTTCAGTGATAATGGCTCCTGCAAAATATCTGGTTAACGTTGTTATCTGTTTTTAGGCTGCAGTCATTGTTCCTGGATGACTTTTGACAAGTTGCATAAACACCTTTCAGAAATGATCCGGCTTGCATAATCTTCCAGGAGCATGACGCTCACAGACTGCAACAGGCTTACAAGATTTATACAGGGACAGATAATTACAAGATACACAACTTTCCTAAACGGACCCAGTTTGTGAAACAGTAGATATAAACTTTTCAATTATAGATAAAACAAACCAAGAGAGATAAAGACTCTCAATTTCAAGCACTTTTCCAGCTAGGTTTATGCTTTGATTGACATCTGAGAATGACATCACTACCACATTTAGTGCCTCTGGTTGTGAGTCAGAAAAGAACTAGTTATTTATCTTGGTCTAACTATCACTAGCGAGTACAAGAAAATGTTTCCTCATATCAAACACCGAAGTAACAAACACATGTTCAACTAATTTAATGAGATGTGAACTACTGAAGTGTTTGTAAATGTTTTAATCCACTTATCATTGGATCTTAAAGTTGGGAACCTTCTGCAAGATCTGCAAGTTCCGGACTCAGGGATCCATCTTCTCACGTTTCCCGACTTGGAGCTCAGACAGTTTCGCTTCCGAGTGAAATGACAACGTAACATTCTGAGGTCTCATGGTCGGGCTTTCATCTTGCGTACAAAGGCTCGGAATCCTCAGGTTTTCTGATCCAAGTTCAAGTCTCTGATCTAGTCATTCATTCACCTCATTGACTCCTTTACACTCTGTGCTACTCTGAAATGAAAGACGGTGCTTTTAACTGACTCATTTGCTGGAACCCCTCCAGGTGAGAAGTGGCGTACATCGTGGGATTGTCAGCAATTCATCAAAGAACCAACAGAAAGGAAAACAGCCAATCATAGCTGCACCTGAGGGAATTTGCCTTGAACATGAATATTTCTGAACTGTTGGACTGAGTGACTGGAAAAACCCAGACATGCCGAGGAAAACAGGAAAACTCCAAACCTTTCTCTGAGGTGTGAAGTCTGACAACTCCACCATCGTGTTGCTGATTGCTAAAAAACA
Organism: Poeciliopsis turrubarensis; assembly: GCA_010277015.1. Classification (NCBI taxonomy): domain Eukaryota; kingdom Metazoa; phylum Chordata; class Actinopteri; order Cyprinodontiformes; family Poeciliidae; genus Poeciliopsis; species Poeciliopsis turrubarensis. The sequence continues at coordinate 1,273,148 of VMRN01000084.1, read as the reverse complement.
CATTTAAAGGTGTTTTCTGATTGTTTCCTTTAATAAAAGCCAATAAACAGTTTTTTAAACAGGCAGTAGTGTGTGTTTTTCAGGCACATAATACCATTTATATTGTGCCATTTATAGCACAATCCAGTAACTATGCTGCCTTCAGTTGTTATTAAAATGACCTATTTATCAAATATGACTGAAGAAATTTGACTTTGCAAATTAACACCTTCAAATTGGTTCTCTGTCTCTTTAAGAAACTCCTGCTGTGTCTGAAACTCCTTTCACAATGATATATATATATATTTTTTTTAACCAGCATTGAACTGAGTAGCTCATATGAGCTCAGCCGACGCACAGTTTTACCAGGTGTTTGCTAATTGCTGCTGGCTAGTCTGAAGGAGCTGAGTGAGGAATTCAGTGTTTTTCAAAGCCGAACAGTTGCCACGGGATATTAAAGGATTTCTTAAAGATGCATGAAAGACTCAAAGCAACACTCCAGGTATGTTTTTGATGAATGGATAACATCCTAACATGAGGTAGAGATCAAAAAAGTCAATTTCACAAAACACCGCCCTTCAAAGACTTGTGGTTTTTTTTTGGTGCACCTCTGTTGTGTTTGTGTTTCTTCTGGTGTAAATCAGAAAGGCAAGTACAGTGAGTCTGAAAGATCTGTAGGGGGCAATATTCGCTCAGAGGTAGTAAAGCATTCACCTGCAGCTAAACGAGACATTTCTGACATATTTTCCTTGCAAATGTCCTGATATAACAGATTCTCAGATCAGAGAAGCAGACAGATGGAAAGCATACTTGCTGTGCCTTGACAGGCGTTGAAAATACTTATTTATAAAACTTTTTCAATTTACCATGTCTGCTTAGAGCTTTGTGAAAATGTTCATATTGCTGTTACTTCCAGTGTTTATCAGGTCCTGCCCTCCTCCATCTCTGGCAGTTGGGAAACTAACACAAGGGTTTTCCTGCTGCTTTAATGGTTTCCAACCAGGCTGTATAGATTTCACAGGGACATAAAAGCTGAATAAGGCACAACAGAGCAATGATTAAAAGAAAACAAGGGAAAGCTTTTGTTCCACTACTGGACTCTATCCTTTTTTTTTTTTTTAATTTTTAAACGATCCAGTTTTTTAGAACCCTTACATACAACTTGTTTCGATAAAGTTCATTATTTGTTCCCATAATAGTCAACGGGAAAAGAAGAGGAAGCGCCTCAGCCTGATGCAGCCACCGCCGGACCTTCTGCATCGTCTCCCAGATTCTAAGACGTCTGGCTCTGTTCAGCTTCCCACTGTGTGAGTTTGGTTGCTGTGCAAGAATTTGAAAATGAAGTCTTGATATTTATTTCACATGTGAATTCAGAAATTACTGATTCACCAGTCAAGCATTTCTTTTTTTCCAAACAATGGTCCACTTCAGTGACGGGAGCTTTGGCTCTTTTGGTTCTTAATTTGGTTTTGTAGAGCACTGACTGCAGTTCATGTAGGCGATTATGTGTGGATGTGCAGTCAGAGCTAAGAATGGTGGACTGTGATGTGCTTCACTGATATACACTTCCTTTATAATTTCATAATCATAAATTTGAGTCATCACGTCCAGATTTTTCTGGCAGAGGTATGTCAATAATATGAGATGCACTGAGATGCGACACAACTGTTCAGACTGCAGACATTTTGAAATACATCGCATAATTATTTGATTTTGTTCCGCATATGGAAGTGGCTCAAATCAGAGGTTTTGGAGGTGAAAGGATCCAAACCGAGGCGTTCAGGCTGCTCTGAAAAAGCCAGGTGTGAGTCGCATTCGTCCGCTGTGTGAACGCAGCCCAAGATTCTCTACATTTCCAGCTGGGAGACATAAAGTCGTTTAATCGAGTCCTGCAGCTTCTTCTGCCTCTCCCTGTGTGTCTCAAACTGCTATCCTCTCTCTACTTCCTCTAATCGTTTTAACCTGCACAGTAAAATCCCTTCGTGGTTTTGGATTGTCCTTGGTGCAGCACTTCTCAGTCCAGCACAATTAGGGACACAGTGAGGTCACCACTTGATCTGTGTCTTACAGTCTATAATATCGGTCATCTGTAATGCTGCTGAGTCAGGATATTGAACTCATTTACAGAGACTTGACAGAAGAATTTTCTTCTGACAAGTACACACATTAGTGTGTTTGATTTTCATTTGTTTTGTCAGACCAACACAAAATAGCACCTGATTGCGAATTGAATTTACCGTACAACATCAAGAAACACAGTTTCAATTCTTCTGAATGCCAGAAACATGTGGGTAAATTGACAATGAGGCTGAATTTGAATTGTGAGCTTCAGGTCATTGCTTCATAGAACATGTTTTGGTGCAATTTCAGCTGCACCTCTCTGGGATACAAGTCTCAGGTCTGTAAATTTACGCAATTACCCATTTAGCTCACCCAGCTAAACAAACAATTTCTGCATTTCCGTTACAAATATGCGTAAAACATTTGGCAATTTTGTGATTGAGGAGATTCCATTATCAAGAAATGCAGTTAAAATCACCCGATAAATCATAAAAAAGCAAGCTCATCCTCCCACCACTTCCTGTCGTCTTATTTGTCTTTTCTAGCAGTAGTAACAGCTGGTTGTTGGTCATGTGATTTGTGATGCAAAAACAGTGTTTCCACTGCAGCTTTGTGAAACATGCCAATTTCGATAAAGCCGAAAAACCATCTCATCCCGAAGCAAAACCTTTCTGTCAAAAATGTTTGTTTTAAATTGCTGTGTTTCTATCATGAAAGTAAGTTTTCATCATTTCAATTTGCCCAATTTTAAGGTAAATGGAAATGCAATCAATAAACGGGCTTTCTTACAGATGTCCATATGAGTTTATGATTTGAACTTTGACTGGGCCAGTTTGACATATGAATATGGTTGGTGAAGCTCCTGCCCAGTCTCTCACCTGTTCCAACCTCTGACAGGTCTTCTTCTAAGATTTCCCTTCATTCATCTTTTCATCAACTCTTACTACCTAGAAGTTCTTTACTGAGGAAAAGTATCTCCACAGCATGATGGCACCACCACCATGCTTCCCTAAGAAATGCTCTGTGTTAGTTTTCCTCCACACACACATTTCTCTCTTGTTTTTTTTTCTTTTTCTTTTTTTTTTTTTACTGACATGTCGTGGATCACACAGGCATCCCAGCTCCAGCTCATCTCCGCTAAAAATCAGAAGCAGGAACTAACTTGGGCAGAGCGCGTTGCAGGTGATCTTCTGCACGGACATGCCCTCGCAGAACACGCCCCCGTTCAGCGGCGCCGGGTTGGTGCAGGTCCTGGAGCGCTTCTGGATGCCCCGCCCACACGGCACGTTGCACGCCGACCACTCCGTCCACAGCGACCAGCCGCCATTCACTGAAGAAAAGTCCCAGCAAAGTTAGAGGAGAAAAGAGAAGCAAGAGGAAGGAAAACAGTTGAGTGAGTGCAAAACAACACGCGCTCTTTCCCTCTTCCAGAACTCTGGCATCCTCTAAAGCTCTAATAAGGGTTGGAGCTATTAGTGATCCTGCGGGCTCCACGGCGGCGCAGGGCAACAATGCATAACAGCGGGAGCAGATTGCTGGATATACGGCTCCCTTTTCCTTAATTGGCAGCTCAATGTTCTCTGCTCTTGTATTAAGATAAAGCCGCGGAGCTGTGCAAAGCAAAGGAAGCCATTAAGCAGAAATGGCATTTCTAAACGCGACAGACTCAAACAGCTTGACAGGTCGGAATCGACCACTTAGCGCCGCGACTGAAGCCCTTTACTCCATGATCCCAGTTTATTACGTGTTTGGGAGCTAAATCTCGGAGCAGCGCTTTGAAAGGGGGCCGAACTCGAGATTTCCGCAAGGCTTCAGGCAAGTAAATAATTAACAAGCAACACTCCCTTTAAATGAGATTAAGACACAGTGGCTTATTTCCTTTCATACAGCAGGCATTGATTTTAAATGAGAGGCAGTAAATTGACTCGTTGAATAATGCATTCGCTGGAATAAAGAGGAAACGGCTTGAAGCCTCGAGATGGGATTCTTAATCACTGTTGCGTAAGGTTACGGGAAGCCAAAGCAATTGATCTAATGTGCCGTGTAAACATCGCTCCGGTGCAACGGGTCGTTACGGGCGTACCGTAGACGACCACGGGCGCCGTGGCGCTGCGACGCTTGGCCACGATGTTGCTGGCCAGACACGTGTAGTTGCCCGAGTCGGACAAGCGCGCCTCGTTGATGATGAGGCTGTAGTCGGCACGGGGGTCCGCCTTGCCGTCGGTCAGTGAACTCACCAGCTCGTCGTTTTTCAGCCATTCCACCTGCAGGTTAAAAACAACAACAAAAGAAACGTGCGAATGAGATCAAATGGCGTCGCTTCCGCACACAGTGTGACGTCCCCTCGTCCTCTTCTAAATAATAAACGATGGATCACAACTAATGGAGCCTCCTGTATTATTCAGACTATTGACTGATTTAACAATCAAACCGATAACAAGGCTGCAAGGCAGAGGCTTTTTATTATTCTTTATTTATTTATTTATTTATTTATAAATAAATAAATATTTATATTTATTTATTTATAAATAAATATAAATAAATAAATATAATTATTTATATTTAATATAAATAAATAAAAATTTATTTATTTTTATTAAATAAATAAATAAATTTATTTATTTATTTATTTATTTATTTATTATTTTTTTTTTTTACAAATTACATCAGATCTGCTATAATTTATCTTGGATACAGGCAAAAGAAATGTGCTGCCATGTTTTTTCCATAAAATTTTATTTATCAGCACAAACAGAAATGAAATCAGCAATTTTCTTGATTTGCTTTTCTGAAGCTTTTCTTCACCAGGTACATTGAGGACAAATTCTGATTTTCAACAACGACCTGTTAAGAAAACACCATGCAACAAAATACCCTACAACAGAAAACAAGAGAGTGTCATAAAACAAACAAACAACAAAAAAATGTTCAAGCACATTCTTACTGAATAAAAGAGGGGTGTAAAAAAGTGGCATAGGGTTAGGATTAATCCAAGGGCCACAAATGGCCCTTGGACTTTTTTGTGGCCCCCAACTGCGGTTAAAGAATGATACAAATTTGTTTATTACATTTTTTAAATTTGTCATAAGGGCTAAAAGTATTACCGACATCATTTTCTTAGAATCTGAACTATCCTCTTCACAAAGAACCCTTTTAAAATGATTTTCTTTTGTTCTTAATCATACTTTCTTTAAGAAGACATTTTTGTTCCTGTTCCCTTATTGATGTCTTCAAAGTGTCAAAGCAAAAATAACACAACAAGCACAAGGAAGTACTTCTGAACCACCAAAGACAGTTCCGAGACTTACTTGGCAGAAATGTAGCACACTTCACTAAAGAAGCAGTAAGTGTTTAAGAAAACTGACACAGCGGGAGGAAAAATAGAAGTGGGGAAGTCTGGAAAAACATCTTCTGACATAATAAGACTGTGTAAAAGTTTCCTTGTAAAAGAGTGTTTAAAGCTGGCTTCCAATATTAAATATGAACAATTTCAATTTAAGTCTGTAACTTCTTTGGAGCATATTGCCAAAAACAAAGAAACCAACAAAAAGAGACGTTCAACACCTGAGTGGTCATGTTAAAACTTGCAAAAGACAGAACAGGTAATGTTAGTCTGAAATGATTTTTCTACTGATATAGCAAAATGTTATTTTTCAAAAATGTTTTTCAATAAATAATGCAAACTGGTCCAGGGTTTGAAGGATTCTGATCGTATACGGATCTGGTTCCTCCCAGCTCGTTGACACTGACACCATGCTGGCTACCTCTGAAACATCACTGAACTCATTCTCAGATCACGTCGACATTTGAACACATCGCTCATGTTCAGGTCGTTACATGCAGAACTGCTGGTCAGCGGCGATACAAGCCCCCCACCCCCTGCTGATTAGTCCCAGAGGGCGCAGCTCCACCTCCATTAGGCAGTCAGGGGAAGCACTGGAACCAATTACCAGCACCTGAGAGGAAAACTAATTAGGAATTACAAACTTAGCGATGCTTTAGTGGGTTTAGCCTGGTAAGAGAGCTGCATTGCTGCACTTGCAAATTACATTTGTAACATAACAGAATGGGAAATGCTGATGGATTTAAAGGAAGTGCACTGGCACTATTTACAATGATCAACACTTTGTCTGGATGCAAATAGGAAGTGCTGGTGGGCATACGGAGGCGGCGGAGAAAGAAATGATGGACAGGAGAAATGACAGCCTGCAGGTATGTATTATATTGGTAAAGTTATTGGGTTAACTGTCCATATGATGGAATTTAAGAGTTCCAGTCACATCCTTGGTCATATATGTATAAACGTGGCACAAATACCTGCAGACAGCATCTGTGAGAGAACGGCTCAAGCTAAGAAGGTCAGATAATCCCAATGTGGTGCTGTGATAAGACGCCACTTGTGCAGTGAATTCAGGCTTCATTTACACAAGACTATTGGCTGAAAGCTGCTGGTGTTTTCAGATACTGATTGGGGAAAGAGGCTCCACATTTAGATGGCACCGCTAAGACAACCTGTGTCAGCTGTAGTTGTCATTCCAGACCACCATACGGCACTGTGACTTTAGAATGTCATCACATACGCTTTTGACCTTTTGCTTCCACCTCGTAATAAACAGCTGCCTCTAACAGATGACATGTAAACATTGTCAGAAATTGTATTAAACTGAGCAGCCACTAGGCTCTTAGAGATGTGTTCTATGAAGTGAGGTGAAACCCTGAGTTTTTCTGACTACATTGTGCCAAGTGAAAGGTTTGGTGGAAAGATAATCATAACCTTTAGGGAAAAGGTTCTTCCAGTGATAGAAAGTCTTAATGCACCTACAGATTAAAACAGAATTTCATTCTTCCACCTGCGTGAGATCGGTTTTGGTGCAATTCGTTAGTGCTCCATTATGATTGGGCATCAGTGCACAAATGAGGGTCCAGTAAGACCTAGATGAACAAATTGGTGTAGAAGTTTGATTGGCCTCAGCCCGACAGAGCAAAATTAGGAATAATTAGAGCAGGGAGCAAGACCTATATCGATACAAAGTTAGAATTTTCACTTGATTAAAAGAAATTTATTTTTAAATAACTTTTCCAGTTGTTTCATTAGAAACTTTGAGCCAGTTTGCTTAGCAACGGTTTCCAACAGGAATCTGGTCTCAGAGTTAAATCAGTAACTTCCTCAGTGTTAAAAAGTTGCTTTGTTGAGATTTGATCAGATCTTGTCTTATTCGTGTGTGTGTGTATCTTTGTGTGCGTGTGTGTACCTGCAATGTTCATTCATGCCTCCATAAAATTCTGATCATGAGTAAAAATAGAAAACAATCAACTAAATAACAGTCGGGTACAAACATCAATCTTCACCCATCCTGAAATTCAAAAATCACTCTCACCAATAGAAAAACTCATATTGCTCGGTCATTTTTGTCAGTTATTTCAGCTAATTATAGCATGCATTGCCCGGCTGGAGTCGTTTCATTGTCAAAGGCGACGGCTAGACTGCAACTATGTTCCCCGCACCGTCTCAGCGCAAACTCAAAGCCGATCCTCAAAGGAGTCTCGATTCTTATCTACAATTAAAAGACGGCCTTGCACCCGGGTTTCATCAGAGGTGAAGCGCCATGCGTCGATAAGAAGGCAGAGGAGTGCAGGATAGAGTCTAATCTCTCATTATTAAAGTCATCCGTCTGGATGGGTGGCACGAGCCGTGGCGCCCGTCCACACCCTCTGTCTTTTCAGCTGCCCCCCTCTTTTATGCATTAATTTCTCTTTTATCCACAGAAATCTCTTGACTTAAAAGAGGCAATTATTGTGTGTCATCAGCAGGCTCCTCTCAGTCTGGGGTCTGCCTGCTATGAGCAGCCAGGGAATCATCACGAGAAGATTCATGAGGCAAAAGCAGTGACACACGGAGCAGGGAAGCAAATATCGGTTCACTTCTGATTATTGATTAATGGTTTTTATATTGAAATGAGTTCTATTTGATCGAGACGACAGTGGTCTTGTATGAATCTCGCTGGTTACTTGGCTGGAGGAGAGCAAGTTCCATAGGAAATGAATGGAAAGGGAGCGACATCACTTCCTGTGCTTCATGCCGTTACAGCATGAAGTTTCACTGTCAGCACTGATCGTCCAGACTGCTGAGAGCTACTGTATATCACAGACTGTCCACTTCTTTGACACTGAGTGTAAAGTCTGCACTTGTGAACATCTCTCGGTCCATGGGGGACTAAATATTCTTTTCATATTTTATTTTTCAGGTCAGTAACCAAGAGTTTTCTGTTTTGATATATTGTAGAGACATTCAAGTACTGAACTGTATATTAATGGGAGAAAACACAATTTTAATAGTTTATTCTAGTATGGCACAGGGGTAAAGGCTTTACCCAGCCCACATATAAGTGGGCTGAGTCCTTGACGCGGTTTGAGTCCCTGACTGATGACCTTCACCTCATGTCTTCCCCCTCTGTCATTACCTTCTGTCCTGTCAATTCACTATCAAATAAAGGCAACTAGAGCCAATAAAACCATTAAAAAAAGATTTGCTTCTTTTTTTATGTTTAGCTCAACACAAAAAATTCAGCATATTACGGAGACGCTCTTGATACAACAGAAAACTTGTTCTATTAGAAAACGGCTCCTTTATCAATTAAGAAAGTCAATTGATAATCTAATCGTTATTTAATCGATACGTACTAATTGATACTAATCAATACTTTGATACTTAATCGATACTTTGCTTCCCTAATATGGAGACATTAGGAGAGAGAGACGGGGGGGAATAGATGACAGGGACACAAATTTGCCTGTGCAAGACAGTGGATGTGAGAAATGAATTACCTAATTGGCACATTTGTTTCAATTAGGACGCGGTCATCAGTGTCAGCATTGACAGAGGAGTTACCAGCCGTAGAGCTTTCTTTGTGATTTCATTACCCAGACCTCCCCTGAAGGTCGCCTCCCCCCCAGCCCGCTGCGTCGGCGGGGTCCTCTCATCACCTTATGCACACGAACACAGCTCATCCAGCTGACATTTGCCGATGATTAGATGCTGAGAAATGTAGCGGTTGACGGGCAATTAGAGGACAGGGGAGCAAAGAGGGCGAGCGACACCGCTGCCGTCCTCAAGACTTATGAGGAGAGCCCTGATCATGACCTCAGTAACTGATGCATTCTTCGTGCTGCTCCCGTGCCTCGACGCCCCCACCCAGGGCGTGTGGCGGTCACTCAGTGTCAAGGATTTGCAGGAAGCGAAAGCATTCTCCGGGGCTGGAGGGAGACAAGTCTGCTGAGTCATGCTCAGGCTAGGGGTTACATCAACTCCGACGCCATCGGCGAAGCACGCACGGGCTGAAGAACTTTTTAATTGCTGAGTGTCTCATCAACGGAATTACATGGATTAAGCGCCTCTGCGAGCGGCGCCCTCTGGGATCCAGGGACGCCGGCGGGGACCTACTGAGCTGCATATCAGAGGCAACGCTGAGGAGCACAGAGTTAATCCTCTTCACGCATCTTCCCCGCCAGTAATCAGTGGTACGGGTGAAAAGAACATGCGTAAGTCTGGGATGGGGCTCTGACCCACCTCTGCTCCCCGTTCGCTCAAACAGCAGGCCTGTCGGCAGCAGCTGGAGTCTGGGGGAGTTCGGCTGTTCTCTCCTGCTCTGGAGGTTAATCACAGGATACAAGCAAAGCACAGAGGGAGGTGTGTGTGTGTGTGTGTCACGTTCCTGCCTCCCCGTTTGCTTCCCAAATGTCACCTGTCTTTCCCTTCAAGCGCTGTGCCACTGCATTACCAGCCCACCTCAATCTGCCTTATCTTAACCAGGTAAACAGAGGGAGACTCTGGGCTGGGATTGCTTAATGCAGCTCATCATCGTCTCTGTGGGAGACTCTCTGTGACCTATGAGACGAGCTAAGAATCTGCACCCAGGACTGAGTCGTACAGAGACGGTGGTGGGGATGGACGTTAATGGCTCCGAGTTATAAAGCAGCGGCTCACTGTGTACACTGAGCTTGGGCGTGCTGGACGGGAGCGTTTAGTTGATTCGCCGCCTTTGTGCCGTGGCCCAGTCGGTCTACCTCAGCCACTGTAGATCAAGCAGGATTCCTCTCGGATTAAAGGCTTTCATTCAGGGAAGTGGAAATTGGCTTCTGGTTTTTGCTTCTCATTTCACACTTTCTCCCTGAGAATCAACTCAAAAGAAACTCATTATACCGGGGTTCTCATGGCTACCTTTCTCCCACAGTTAAAGGATGTGCTCTACATTCACTCACAGAAATGTGTGAAGTCAAAGGAGCTGTTTTCGGCTGGAGCGGAACCAAACCGCAAATAATCGACTCGAACATTTTATTAACTGTGGGCAAATTACACTGTCTGCTCTTTAGATACAATTGAGAATTTGAATGTCACACGTAGCGCCGACACAGCTTTGTTTGAAACGCTGGCTGTGGATAAGCTCTAAAATGGATGTGCGGGTATTTTGCTTTCAGAGTCTGAGCGAGCAAGCTTGGATTGTTCCAAAGCACGTGAGAGAAAAAAATAACTGGCTTAATAACACTTGAGCAGGTAAAGTAATTGTTGTAAGGATTTTAACTGCACGAAAAGGTTACGTGAGCAAAACCAAAAATCTTAATACAAAAAGATCATTTTTGCATCCGGATGCTGGTTTTAAATCGGTGTGTCCGGAAAGCTTTTGATGAAGCAGAGGTCTGTTGAAACATACAGAGAACCATAAGTCTGCTGAGACAGAACAAATGAATGAGTAAATAAATAATAAGAAATGGGTAAATAGAGCAGAATGATGGACTTCAGCGAACACTTTCATCAGAAGCTCTGATGCTTTTAGGTGGAGCATTTAAAAGAGGATTACTGCATATAGGAAATCTTGGTGCATGTAACAAAATTTTATAAGATTTTATATTGGTTGTAAAATATCAATGTTATAACCAAATAATATTGATATTTTATGCGATTATATATAAAAAAAAAATCTTGCTTTTTCACTGCATTTTATGTTGCCCATTATTCTGTATTTTATTTATTCATTTATGAACCACATTTTTGGGGACTTGCAGCTTGGAGAAAGAATCACTGATAAACATATCTGCTTACAATCCATTGTTGTTGAATTATTTGTTCATTTTCGGGCTGGTTTTTTGTTGCTTTGTCTTCTTTTTTGTCATCTTGTGTGTGTTTGTGTGTAGGTAGAGAGATAAACATATTTATACACACTATATTCATATTCTGGTAGATTTATTGCTCTCTTAAGGCACAATGGTCAGTTTGACTTGATCTTTTTCCTTGATGCGTGTGTGTGTAGGTGTGTGTGTACATTCATCCAGGTTTGTTCCATCCCACTATTAACTATGTCAATTGTTCTGCAACTTTTAACTCATTTAAAGCAGAAATAAACTTGTGGGGGGTGAGTGGAGGCTTTGAAATGCTCTATACTCTTTTGTGGTAAAATAGTTTTGTAATAATACTTCAATAATTACAAGTTAAGCAAAACAGACAACTAAGAAAATTCTCTTAGTTGTCTGTTTTGCTTAATATTTTGGATGGTCCATCTTTCCATGGATCAGGTCCTTGTTTTTATTTCTTTCAAAAGTTAATGGACATTATTATATTGAAAATTATGGTAAGTTTTCCATCATATTCTTCCTGTAAACTCTTAATGTCAAAGTGTATAAAGAGACGTTATGGCAACTTTTTTATTATTATTATTTCCCATTGATTTTCCACTGGGGACAGCAGAACACAACTTTTAGCAGTCAACTTTATTATTATTGAATCAAAAACGTGTCCAGTGAAACTGACATGAGACCTTCATGACCAGTTAGTTTTCAAAGTTGATTTATTTTGTTATAAAGTCATAAAAAAACAAAAAAACAAAGAGCATTTAACCTGCCAGAAGAAATCTTCCACCAGAAATAACGAGTGAGATCATAAAGGAGCTCACAGTCAGACTGTATGCACTAACTATACATCACACTGTCATGTTGCTGATTTTGACATTAGCTGTCATGAAACACTTCCAACTGTGCCATGAATATTTCAATCAAGCTCGAGGACTCCAAGCTGAACATATTGGATATGTCATTAAAGTGTGATCAAGTGTTATTACTGCCAAACGAATTCATAACAGCATCATGAATAATTCCATTAGAAACCGAGCTACAGAAACTAATTTAGTCTTAAACAAAGCATATGGTGCGATGATGGCTTCCAGACCCAACAGAACCGCCGCAGCCATGTGGCTAATGTGGAAATTGATGATAATACCCAATAAGGATTATTATTGATGGGAAAGATAATAGTAGTTGGGGCCTAACTTTATTAACATGTGGCCCGGGAAATTTTACAAGCTACATGTGGTTAGGCATCTGTGCAAACGTGCGCTTGATGGAAAATGGCTTCTGTTGAAAAAGTGCGGCTGGTGGAGCTGCTATGCCGCTTTAGCCGCTTACTGTGGAAGAAAGAAGTGATGTCAAGCAAACGCCACCTCTGCATTAAGCTTATGAATGTGGTAACCATGTCAGCACATTGTCTGAAACCAGAGCAGTGCAATCAAGGACCAAAAAAATCTCCAGCTTAAGCAAAGTTCTAACGAATGCAAATTATGAAATAACTTGAATTGATGATAATACCCATTATTTCTCACCACGTTGCCATTTAGAATTGAAAAGTTGGATTTATTTTCGTATTAGTCTGAGAGTTTAAGCAACTCTAACACTTCCTGTCTGTATTATTTCCTTTTAATGTTAATGTACATGCATATTTTTTGGCATGAATTACCCTTTTCCTATTCTGAAAACAAATAAATGGATTGATAACAGTTTGGAACTTATGTCCAGAGATGAAAGTTAAAAGATAATAATTAAATATTAAATTAGGCCTGAGGACAAATAGGTTTAAATTCCTAATGAAAAACAAAAGGAATCATTCAGCTAACCAACATTTGGGTCTCAACAGCACAGTAACATTTTCATCATGAATGGCTGAGTGAGAAGCGATCATCACCGTTATTCAGGTGTGAACTTCGTATGTCCAAATATTAATTTTTGTTACTTTTCAGAAGCTTAAAGGAAACTGAGTGTACACACACAATATCCTTTTACGCTTGTGCTTAAATCACCAATCCCCGTAGTCATTATTATTCATCATGCTGAAACTTCTGGATCCTCAATAAAACATTTTATGCAAACCTGAGAGTAGAGTTAGAAAATGACACTTAGGAAGCAAAAAAAGTTGAAAAGTGTTTCTTTCCCTGATCCTTAAATTCAGCTGAATGAAGCAGTGCCTCGGGTAAATCCATGAATAAATAAAAGTGTTGAAGACAACTTTTCAGTTTGAAAGACGGGTGAAAGTGACTATAAACAATAAAAACCTGAAGTAATGCTTGAACAAAAAGCTGCTGCTATGGAACTGGAATCATTTCTGTCAAGCAAGTTTCAGAGCCACTTGACCTGTAAAGGTCGGTTCATCGCTCCTGAAGTCACGGTTGTGTTTTGCGTCCACATCCACTGGACGAATGCCAAATGTGAAAAATATCCTCAGATTTGTGGAGAACTGGCGCCTGGGTGAACCTGATTATTTTGCAGGTTCTCCATAAAAGGTGTTTTCTACTACAAGAAAAGTTTCTTCAAGCACAGCGCTGACTCTTCTACAGTTTTGCTGAATGTTGTTGTGACCCTCTCTCTTTCTCTCTCTCTATTTTTCTCTCTCTCTCGCTCGCTGTCTTTGCATTCTGTACCATCTGGGAGTCCTTATGGTTCACATACTGAAATGCTGGTGTACAAAACCTGAGAGCTTGAACAGAAATACCGTTTCTTCTGGCATATGTGTTGTTGCTTTTTTTTTATGCAAAGGCGGCCATATTTAAGAGCTAAACTTTGTGCAAGAGCAGCGGATCAGCAGAATCAGTCTTTACCGTAAAATGCCAAACAAAAGGTTACATAAACTCATCAGCATAAAGGCCACGTTTGTTTAGAGCTGAGAACCATCCGTCGTTTCAGGGTCAAATGATTGTAGCTCTAAAACTAAAGACAGATTGAAAAAGTTTGTCTTACTGGTAGATTGCCTGTCATAAACAGAGTCACATTTCTAACCACAGTTACATCATAAGACTGATGAAGGCCAAGATGTGACAGCAACCTGCTAAAAAATACTTTAAAAAATCTAAAATAAGGTTTGAGGCTTAGCTTATGTGATTTTAATTGCACTTGTTATTTGGAAGATTATGTTTTCTTGACACTAGCAGATAAATGAACAAGTTTTGCACACATTTGGAGTGGAAATGCAGCTAATGATTGGTTGATACAACAAAACAAGACACAAGCGCCCCCCATGCCCCCCCAAAAATCAAATACACCCCCAATAATCTAGAAATTTACTAATCATTGAATCTAAACTGGGTTAAGAAAAATGTGTCATTATGATAAAACTATAGAAAATGAATAATGCCGGTCATTTAACTATCTATTCGATTTCAATTTTAATTATCATTAACATGGATGCTCAGCTGTCAGCAGATCACTATGATTTCCTGCTCGTATAAATTTGGAGACTTTAAACCAGAGAGGAAAAGAGGTAAAACGTTCAACAGGATAGAGGAGCAGAGCCTGCTGCTGGCAGAGCTCCTTTCGTTTCCCTGTGACTGTAAATCAAACATTTACAGTTTGTTTGATGTTTCGATGAAACTCAAAGGCACTTTGTTCCGGTCTGAATCAGCGTGAGAAACGCACGTGCAGACGTCGTGCGCACGGCGAAGATTTAGGAAGAGGTCAGCCTCGGCCGGCTCCCTCGCAGTACACGAATGATCCGGCATGGAAAAATGGAGGATTGATGTCATTCCAGCTGCAGCGTGGCCCCGCAGAGGTGGTAAAAATAGTTGAGCGTGAGCCGAACTGAAGGAATCACAATCTCCCATCTAGTCCTTTGTCAACACAAATGAGAGCGGTCACAGGAGACGGCAGTGAATAATGGAAAGAGCGCGAGCCAGCGCTCCACCGGCCCAGTCGATTTCAGCGCACCTCCTCCATGAAATATTGAGATGGCATCCATGAGCGCAGCCGGTGTGAGGTTTCAGCTGCGGCGCGGCTGCTGCTGCAACATGAAAGTGCACACGCAATAGAATGTGAGCTTGCGGTTTGGGTGTGTGTTGGGGGGAAGCGCATCCACTGTTTGGAAATAATCCTTGTCAGCAGCGGTGTAAAGAGGAGCTAATGAGTCTCCAGTCACTCAGAGTGGAATCAGTTTGTGCTGTGTGGTTTCCACTGGTTCTATTTAGGGAGGGTTTGCTGGAACGCTCCCGTTGCTCTGGGTGTCTTTACTTACAGACGGCATACTGTAAGTCACATCGCTGTTTTTCGTGTGACAGCTAAAGTAGGAAGTATTTATTTCTATGAACTATGAAGATCTGATTCTAGAAAATCAAGAATCTTTTGGAAAATTAACAATTTTCAAAAGGAACATTCTAACTGGCGGAGATGTGTGATACTGCAAGTAAATACAGGGCCTGTATTACCAATACCGATATCGATACTTTTGTTGAATTTTGATATATTATCAAACTTCTGATTTTAGGTGTTTTGTGGTTTTTCCTTTGATCCCTTTTTCTTTTCTTTTTTTTTTTTTTAAAAATGATCCTCAACTTATCGGTGAAAAACAACATGAAGGAAAACCGGCGCAGGACGTTGAATTCCCCGTCAAAGTGCTACAGAATCATCCTCGAGATCTTTCCTGGACGCCTCACCTCGGCTGCTGGCACGCCCTCTGGAGGGCGACAATGCAGAACGATCATCCCGTTGATGGGCACCTCCTTCCCCTGGGGGTCCTGCTCAAAGTTTTTCCTCAAATCTGTGTGGGGAGATAAGAGGCAGATGTCAGGTGTCACCGTTAGCCTGGACTTCAGCTCTGCAAGACCATGCAGCACAGGTTCAGACCCATGGGGCTTTGCAGGACAAACCCCCTTGTTCAAGGTGACCTGGTGAGGGATCTTAGTCAAACTCTCATGACATTTAAATTGGCTGCTTTTCTCAGTCCTGACATATTATGAACAGAGTCCTGCGTTTTAAGAGGTCACAAAAGCAGAACTCAACTCGTAGATAAGCAAGTGTCAAATAAGCGCAAATACAATGACACGCAAAACCTGCCAGATAAGGATTTTCACACATCTTCTTTGTTCACAGCATTTGATTTTCTTTTTTCTCTGCATTCAGTAAGTAAAAACAATAAATTCAATACGGAGGAGGGCTTTCAGATAACCTCTGACATCTTCGAGTGGGAGTATTGGTTTTAGACGCCACAGGCAGAGATTGACTGATTGTGTCGAACTTGATCAGGCGGCATCGGGGGTTTAATGCTGATCAGCCTAATTCAGTTTGTGTTGAGAAAAAAAATCAGCTCAATTGTGTTTTACTAACTAAAGCAGTAACTGCTTGTTCAAAAGGCTCCTTTTCCTATTAGAAGACAAACACTGTCAGAGAGTTTGATGAAAACCAGTCAGAAAGGGATTTGATTTTTTTTGTTATGGTGTTATTGCCAGTCTGAAAAACATGCCAGGCACACACTCCTTGAGCAAAGCACAACAGTGGAACAAAGTAGCTGAAAATATCCTTTCAAAATCTTTCACCTAATTGAACTGTTGGTGTTCTCACAACCCGACCGCCATCTACTCAGAACGCCTTTCAGGCACATTATCATTCAGTGATGCTTTACACACCATGGATCATGTAAACCATAAATGTTTTTTATGGCCTGACAAAAATCTGGCCTGTTTTTACAGCATGTCCTCACCTTGTGCAAACTTTTCCTTTTGTGGTGAAGAACTCAGTAATTTCAACATTTCTGTAACCAATCAATGAGGAAAGGAGAGCAAAGCATCGCACAGCTGTGTTTCCGCTGACCATATAATTGCGCAGTTTGACATTTCAAAGATAAATTTGCTAAACGGAAACTCGTCAGTTTAAAAACCAAAAGCCATTTTTTGATTGAATATTTTGGTGCTGAGATGAGTTGGTTATTTTGGTCGTATCAAAATTGGTTAATTTCGCAGAACTGCAGTAGAAACAATGTTTTCCACACCATTCGAGTCACGTTTTCAACAACCAGATGTTGCCACTGGCGCAAACCACAAAGAAGAAAACAACAGGAAGTAGAGGGAGGATCGTGTCACAGCATGCTTTTTAATGACTCCTGAAACTTACCTTTCTAATTTCATGAAAACACAGCAATTGCAAAATTGTGTTTTCTTGACAGTACCATAATACAGACAAAGTTTTCAGTAATGGAATCACAGCTACTTCTTAGGCTGAAGTCTCAGCTATTATTTTAGGGACGAGACGAGATGCAACATGTTCTGGGTTCACAAGTAAGAGATGAGATTATAGCAACATGTCAGAAAAAACCAGAGCATTTCAATTTGATTTGTTTTGAAAAATCTTACTTTTTTTTTTTTTTCCCCCAAAATGAAGAACATGAAGAACTAAACAGCCTTCTCTGTCCCTCAGTTGTGATCTGCATTATGCAGGAAGCCTGTGTTCCTATGGGAATTTGATTCTTCTGTCATGAAATCAAGCAAGGCTTAAGATATATTGAGTTTCAAAACACAAAGTGTGTGATACAGAACTTTTATATTGGTAAAAAGATATAGTCCCCGTTTGATCAATGCCAATATTTTAGATTTTGGACCTTAGAATAATCAAACTCAGTAGCTTCTCTCTTCACCCATTTTCTCTCTGAAACACTGTGACTGAAGGAGTAGTGCCACAAAATCTTTCCTTACAAAACATTATAAAACCTGAAAATTAGATGCATATGCCCAGAGCTTGATCACATCGAGGGGAACATTTCAAGGCTACATTTTACCAAACGTCAGAAGGGATAGAGTCAACCATTCCTCTGTTCAACACATTCATTTCAGCATAATTACAA
Organism: Poeciliopsis turrubarensis; assembly: GCA_010277015.1. Taxonomy (NCBI): domain Eukaryota; kingdom Metazoa; phylum Chordata; class Actinopteri; order Cyprinodontiformes; family Poeciliidae; genus Poeciliopsis; species Poeciliopsis turrubarensis. Next base: position 1,255,189 of record VMRN01000084.1, on the reverse strand, counting down.
GAGACAAGAAAAAGTCATTCTGTCATCTTACTTCATCAACGTCACAGATAATGCATATTCTCCATGTTTTCTGAAAGTGTCTCATATTACAGTTGTTTTTACTCTTTGTTCTGCAACTGAGAGAAAGAAAAACAACACTGTAAAAAAATCACTCTCACTTTGGTGAGAAACAAATTCTAAATATTGGGACAAATGATCTTTTACATTTAGCAGAAATTCGTAGATGAAATGCAGACAGACTTAAAGGACTTGCCCCGTTTTGAAGTTTTTCCGAATGTCTTACAATTATTTCCGAGTCTGAAGCTGTTATTTACCTCTAAAAACGGTTGGAGCGCTTCTTCCACGTGAAAAGAGGTTAGTCTCTGCCTCTAGTGGAACACAGTTATCTTGGTGTCTGTCTCCTGAGTGATGGTAGGGTAGAGTGTGAAATGGTCTGTCTACTGTCAAAAAGCGATTTAATCATAGGGGTAACCAAGAGAAATGGAAGATTGTAGGCGACTAGCTACCTAAAAGATATGCACTTGATTCCACCAGACAGAGAAATGCGGCAAGATAAATGTCATATCGAAAATTTAACTTCAGTCCAACTCTTCATCTCTAAAATTCACACAGAGGTAAACAGGTTCTCCGATTACTTTAGTTGTTGTTGTGAAAGGCGATAATGAATGACCTCCACACTCACAGGCGATGCGGACTGTGGCCTTCCGGCTCTTGGAGGTGCCAAGGTGGCTCCAGGCCACACAGAGACACCAGTAGTCCTCCGGGCCGTGGAAGTCCTCCACCTGCTGGCGGGACACATTGATCATCACCTCACGCACCTTCAGCCCTGGGAGAAAAGAGAAGATAAAGGCAATCAGTTATTACAGTTATGTATGCACAGAATACCTTACTTTAGACTCAATAGCTTCGAAAAACAAATACATTTTTTTTTTGTTGATAATTGTTGATCAGTTTTTGTTGTAAATATCTAAAATACTGTGATGTGGGTTCTAATCATTTCCTTCCTTCACCTTTTAGCAGTTATGAGTCACGGCGGTCAAACCTGAAACTGCTGCTGCGCAAGTTGGTCACCACACTGTTGCTAGGTAACCCAAGAATGTGTTAGTTGATGCCACCCACCTTACATTGCACCAACCTGAGAGGATGAGTAGCTAAAGTCTTTTCATCTGCCTGCATATCCCAGAATGCTGTGCAGCTCTGAATCAGAGTTCAGTGAAATGATTGAAAATTCTGTCTAACATATTGTCTATTAATATTGAGGATGTGTCTATATTTATTGACCAGCCTTCCCTACAAGGATAAGCGGGATCAGACGCAGGAAGAATTAATAGATGAAGTGTTCACCGTCAAGCCCTAACACTGGACTGTGGTTACTATAATACATGATGAAACGGTTACTAGTAAATCTCCACTTGCAGGAACCAGAGGTCAACCACAACTGCGTTTTCTTCAGGAACCTAATTGGCCCAACCAATAAAGTAGGTCTCTTAGTAGAACTGGGCTGATCATGTCTGAGAGTCTGAAATCATAAATTACATCACCGACTGGATGTCAAGTTTGGATACAAGAGGAACTGGAAGGAAAATCTAAAGGCAGCTTCATCACTCGGTTGTAATCACATGTAGGGGCCAACTGTGAGCGGCTGCTCGACCCTATGCAAGCAACGACGTCCCTCCAGTGCCACTGTGGGCTCATTCCAGACAAAGTAACTTGGCACAGCAGTCCGCTGTGGCTGGGGCTCAGTGGGACCGTCTTAAAGCGAAACAGCAACACAGGAGCAATTCATCCTGATGGGAGCAAAACTAGAACACGTTTGCATTGTAATTATATCACTTTTTCTCAATTAAGGCATGAATGGCGAAAAATTAATTTTTTATGTTAAATGGTTTTTGGATTATACTCCTGTCAACATCATCCATCATTACCCACAACTCAGCGGCTCTTTACAACTTCTCCTGAAAAGATCGTGAGGAACCTTTTTAGAATCTATTACAGGTGAAGAATTGGTGTTCTAGAATCTGAAGAGCTTATCAGCTTTTAAACATCAAGATGGGTCCCAATCTGGAAGAGTAACAGCAAGATATTGTCAGGCATGAAGAAGGCATATAAAGAAAGTATAAAGAGAAGTGTTCAGGCCAAGTAAGAGGAGATGACCTCTAACCTGGGGGGGTGGATGTTGAGGGTCAGCAGAGGGGTCGTCTCGGGTTAAGGGTCACGCATTAGGCCTGGGAATGTCCCTCTCTGGACACTACAAGTAAATGCTTAAACCCAACTTACATTGTGTCACCTTTTACGACCTGAGAGGACAGAATGCTGGCAGGACCTTTCGAAGTAACAATAATTTATTACTAAATATAATTTTTTCTGTGATGAAATAACAATCAAAGTTTGTAATGATACACCAAAATTTTGAATTCACATGGAGGATTAGAAACAGCAATGCTTTAACTATGATAATAGCATTAGTGATGTTAGATTGTCGATATCGTCTGAATCTTTTGCTTTAGCTTACATATGTTCACATGGTAAAGGCCACTTTAGAATAGCCTGAATTTAAATTAGGGTCTCCTAACAAACCCTTAATCAATAGTTTGATGCATTTTGAGCCTTGAGTCACTGATCAATGGATTGTCGAGGATTATTTATGCATAAGTTGTGAGGAAAGGCTGACACACTTCCTAAATCAGTGCATCCCCCACCTCCTCGCTGCTTAGCTCCAAGAGAAGACTAAAGAAATTGGCAGAAGCGCAGACCCCCAGAGGACTGTTCTGTATGTTCTAAGCACTAACAAGAGGAACGCTAAATCAGCTGTACCAGAATTAGCATTAATAAGCTGGCCTACACTAAAAGGCGCATGTAGGCGCACAGAGCGCGGCACCAGAACAATCCACCACAATGTGTAACAAAATAATAATAATAATAATAAAAAAAAATCCTCACAACACCATTATTGTACTTGAATGCATCAACAAAAACAGAGGCAGACTCTATTTGATAATCCTCTATGGCACAAGCTGCAAGCGCCCCTGTTTGAAATGTTCGTCACCCTGTCATATAGCTCCAGATGGGCAAACATTCACCATATTTAATCTGAGTCACTGGCTTAGAGCCTGTCGCATGTGATTTCTTTGAGCCGACTGCAGCCTCCGGGCCCTCTGCCCACAGCTGGATTAAACACAAGTGTTATGCAATGTGCTGGGGACTGAAAGACTAACAGCCACCCTGGGTCCTCCTGTTCACATCCGTGCTCTCTTAATCAAAAATGATACTTTAATCTGTCTCCCTACCGACTTGAAAGTCATATGCATTTTTGTGAAGTTATTGTAATAGTTTTACATACATACATTAGACGGTTATATCACAATGTTATTCGTACCTGTGGCAGGTTTAGATTGAAAGTTATTTCCGTTGCACCAATAATGTTTTTGTAAAGGAAAATTGATAAATCATCTTCCAAAACATATTATAGAATTCAACGGCTCTGTGATTTTCAGATCTTCAGAGGAAGAGCCACAATATCGTATCTATCTTGAAGCTAAGGTGAGTGTACCCTCACCTATATAAGCATGACTATGTAGTTCTTTTAAATCCATCAGCAGCAGCTTTTCCATTACAAATGTGCGCAAATCTTTGTCAATAATACGCTAATATCGAAAACACACAATGTCGCAAATGCAGTGTTTCCGTTAAATTAACACAATTAACATCACATGTGAAAAAGTGGATTCATGCAATAATTTACATAAAAAAATGCTGCACCATTATCTTTCAACTACTTCCTGTTGTAGGCAGAGTATCGCAAATATTAGGTGCTTCTAAAAGAGACACAGGCCGATTTCAACGAGTCAAAGCGCAAAGTCAAATTTCTTCTAAATTATCCGAACCTTCCACAGTTCCACCAGTCACACGTCCACTCACTGAACATGTAGACAACTTGGGGTTCAGCGCCTTGCTCAAGGACACTTTGACAGGTTTTGTGTAACGCTGGAGTTGAACCAATCACCTGTCCGCTGGTTGAACGAGAGCTGATCCGCTGCGTCAGATAGCACCCTATCCCCCAGTTGTGAACAGTTCCTCTTTCAGTTGCAATAAGACCCTGAACAAGTGACTTTTTTAACATTTCTAGGTTTTCTTTACATTTCTACATTCCCTCTGCAATATATCAGTGTTCTGCCACAGCTACTGAAAGCTTCACAGAACCTTGCTTCAAAGAATCAAAAGTATCCCCTGAGGTCCAACAGATCCCAACTGTTGTGATCAGTGAAAGGCAAGACAATTGTACTGTATCAATGTCAATCCATGCATAGCGGGGGATTGAAATGAAACTTGAAGGACAGTCTGCACTGCATCGCTTATAATAGACAACAGGAAAAGAGATGCCTCCTGCTAGGTTGTCATACTGACCATTGCTGACTAGATGTGCAATATTGATACAAATTAGGTGATATATCTGACTATGGTAAAAGTCACATATTTGGCAAACGGGATTCATATAAATCAGGACTGACAGGGCTGGAGGGAACTTTTAAGAGGAGTAATGCACAAAGTAGCAGCTCTACGGTTGGTGCTTCCCAGTCGCGGGCCCCATGTGGAGAGCGAGACGCTGGCATAATTCATAATTTCTCGAGCAGAGGCACAGAGCCAGCAAGTGACAGCCTACGTGTGGGAAGAGAGGCAGCGGAGAAAATATTGACTAATGACTTTCCATGATGCCCCCAAAATGGATTTTAAGCCTGCTCTATGTTAAAGACGAGAGAGAACGAAGCAGGAAGCCCGAACAGACAGAGGGCGGGAAGTGATAAGCCGGAGTCTGTTTTCTGAGACGCCAAGTTTGCTGGAATGCAAAGAGACGTTGACATGTGGTTTTGCTGAAGAGACGGAGAAGGAGACCCTTCCCCCTGACAGCCCCGCTTGTTTACAGGTAGAACTGTTGACAGAGCTCATTAGAGAGAAAACTACTCGATCGGTTCTCCTCCACAGAGTCTATTCCAGCTCTTCACAGGCTCCCGAGTCTCTAACAGAGCCATCCAAAAAGGCTGACTGATGCAGAAAAAGACGGCCACAAGCGAGACTTAGAATTAAGTTGGGCTGGACTGATATCCGGTGAAGAGAAGGGTGTCGCAGCCAAAGGGTCAACTTGTTATTGCAGATGATGAGAGCTCCATTGAAAAGCTGCACTGGGATTATTTCTGCTGAAAAGTTTGAGTAGAGCCAAACTTTTCTTCATCGTTCTTCATCTCCACACACTTCCTCTGGTTCCCTTGGTTTTACAGTCTAGTGAAGGTTCATGGGAACGGGGAGATGTGCTATAGGTCAATATTAGTCTTTGCAGAAAATGACAGTTTCTGTTTGGTTCATACAGACCGTTTCCAAAAACTTTTTATGTCATGGAAAAGTTGTTTAATTCCCATTATTCCATTCAAAATGTTATAGGTCGTAGATTCATAGCCCACAGTTTAAGCGATTTCAAGTATTTGTTTATTGTTACATAATTTGGCCTTCCGGCTCATAAAATCTACAAAAACAGGAATTCAAAAAATTTGAATATTCAGAAGAAATTATGGGAATTAAACAACTTTTCCATAATATTAATTTTAAGGCTATATATAACTGATACAGTATATCAGCTATAAAACATTCATGCTGAAACTTCAAAACCATCCAGACGGAACAAAAACACTCAAGTAGATAGTCAAACCCTCTTGATTTAACAAGTCGTTTCACTCATGTAATTAGATCAAACAGACTCTAAAACTATATTTTCATGTTCATGAATCTTTTAAAGTGACTATCTTTTATAGTCACTTTAAGTCATGGTTTAAGTTAAATCATGACTTAAACCATCTTGAAATTAAAACCATGGAATCGTTTTTGTCCCCCATCCTGTGTGTCGCCTGTGACAGAATGAAGCCTTCATAGACGAAGAAAAAGAAAAAAAGAAAAGAAAAAGGAAGCAGCGTGATTTCCTGACATTCACAACATTTTTTAGATTATTTCTCAGGAACCCCGTGGTGGCATCAATCCGTCTGTTTGCTGGAGTCACTGAGAGGGAAAAATGTATTTCCATTAGCCCTGCGCCGTTAACCAGACAACCAAAGAATGGAAGACACATGCTCAAAATCAGTAAAACTGTGTTTATAGACTATATACATCACACACACAGAGGGGTTGAAGAAAAAGAAGTACATGAAATATTTCTCTGACAAAACCCCCCCCAAAAAACTCACAAGAAACTGACTGTCAAAATAAACCCTAACTTCCTTCGACTAGACGACAATCACTGCAGACGTCTACAGAGTCATGCATCAAACTCTTGAACTGAAGCAGTTTGCTGTGCGTGAAAAGTAACAAGCTAGTCATACAGAGCTTTCTTCCCATCTACAGGAATCATAATAGCTTGCCGTTGTTTTGAGGTCTTAGGCAAAAAAAAAAAAAAAAAAAAAAAAGAAGAGGAAAACTTGAAAAGTAAACTTTTTTCTTGCGTGGGCTTGATTTTAACTGCGTGTGAGACTCTTTCCTGAGTGGAGGATCTCTGCTGGAGGGCAGCGTTGTCTTGTTGCAGACTGCACACTTGACTGCATTTGTTATATTTGACAACTGGGCATCTAAAGATCAAGTACATGATCCTACATGAGGACCTGAGTTCGCCTGGTAGTCAACCTCTCTGGCTGACTCAAACCTATGACTTTAGTGAAAGTTGTTAATGCTTCCATGTTTTCCCTGCTCCTGCTCACCCTGCATGTCCTCTCTCCCTCCCAGGTGGAGGTTGTTGGTTTTCTAACCGAACTCTGGATAAAGTCTGTAAAAACCTCCGTTATAGTTTAGCTCTGTGTATTAATGAGCACTAAGCCAAACTTGGTGTTGAACAATAAAAATCGGCACATGTGTGTGTTTTTAGAGGCTGCCTCAAGTATTCACTGAGTTTAGCTATTTGCAGGCAACTGTCATCCCAAACCTCAGTGAATACCAACAGTGCACTGTATTCACGAAATCAAACATTTTTTATCTAAATTCTTGGGTTTAATTTAACATTGCATTTTTTTTTTTCTAACTCCAATTTCTAGAACCTGTACATATCTATAGTAAACTGTTTCAGTGTTGCCATTATTGTAATTAAATATTATGTTTTAAAAAGGCTTATGAAAAAAAAAGAGAAGAAAAATATCCAGAATTTGGATACAGAATACACACAAAAGAGAAAATCTCAACATTTTTCATACTTTATTTTACAGCGTTTCCATTCGTGACGACACATCCTGTGGTCCCTCATTTTGGGATTCCTGACAGCTGATTTAAATATCTTCAGAGACTCGAGATGTTCTACAACCAGAAATAGCTTCCTCCGTGTGCAGAGTCGACCCCGCGCTCTGCTCCCACCCTTTCATCCACCCAGCAGAGGGAGGAGAGGTGAGAGCAAGCAGGCTGACTCTGACTCAAACCGGGGTTTCTTTGTCAGGTCTCTGGGGTTAGTCGGATGCTTTGTTTAGGAAGAATAATCCGAAAACAGTCGGAAACGTTACAACGTAAACCAACATAAGATCTCTACCCGAGGCTTTCCCACAGTTCGGAGTTATTTAGTGAATGAATTAAAAACCGGGGTGAATTGCTTCAAGAAAATAAAGCTCTGATCCTATGAAGTCAGAAGGACAGTGAATTTGCCGTCAATTCAAAATAATTCAACTCAACCACTAATGCTTAATTTTACCACCAAAATGTCATTATTTTGTGTGGCCACCATTATTTTCCTGGACTTCCTTAACTCTCTTGGACATGGAGTTCACCAGAGCTTCTTGGGTTGCCATGGGATCCTCTCCCTCTTCTCCATGACGACATCACAAAGCTGGTGGGTTTCGGAGACTGTGCTGTCTGCTCCTTCACTTTTTTGTTTGAGGATGGCCCAGAGAGCCTCATGAGGGTTTAGGTCTGGGATCCGGCACCTTTACCCTCAGTTTCTTTAGCAAGGCAGCGGTCGTCATGGAGATGTTGGAAAACTGACCCAGTTTCTGAAAGGATGGGATCATGCTCTGACTCAGAACGTCGCAGTATACATGTGCATTGACGGGTCTTTCGATGACTCTCTTCCCAACAGATGGCAGCGCTCACACAGACACAAACCATGACATCCATGTCCTTAAAAGTTCTTAAAAATGTCCTCAAACGTTTTGTTTTCCATGACGGCAGATGTGTCAGAGATCAAAAGGTACTCTTGAATTTAAAATCGCCGTTAGAGACATTGACAGGAATGAATACAATAGAATTCAGTTTAAAACAACATGGCTGGCCAAAGTGCTTCACTTCAAAGAAGAAAACTGGAGGGGCAGACATGTTCTGCTTTCTGAGTTACAGCCAAATAAAGAGAAAAAAAAAAAAACCCTGATGAAAGCAATAATATAAATGAATAGTTTAGTTTAATTTACTAAAATTAAACTTGCTGAAAGAAACCACTCTCCCAACACCAACATAAACCATCCAGTTTTCAAAAATAAAAAATAAAAAAATCTGATGACTACCCAGAGCAAAACAGATATTAAAAAAAAACATAAAAGAAAAAAAAAAAAAAAAAAACTCCTCAGTGAAGAATGAGGCCTAGAGCCACCAAACTAATAAAATTGCATCAGCAGCTCACTAATTACAGACTGCATTGGACCTTTTTCTTTTACAGTGTTTAGTTCTGGAAACCCATAAAGGGAACAACAAACCACAGAACACTGAGTTTCTATTCAATCGATTCTTTGCAAAAATGTAATTTAGGGTTCATAAAGGATGACTACATATTCTTCTTACTTTTACTTCATTTTGGAATAACAAAAGGCTGATGGTGCAGCATGTGGAATTTTCTTTTTTTTTTTCCCCTCTTCCTTATTGAACTGCGCTGAAGACTTTTCTAAGATTACCTGTTTGCCAACAGCTGCCAATCTCAGCATTCCTGCCAGAGAAAATCCTTGCTTTGGTTTGGGGTTAGCATTTGTTATGAGAAACACAGACAGCAATTGTAAAATACAGAAAGAAAAATTTGTTTTTATTGACTACACCAGCATGTGACTCACTCTCTATTCTAAAAAACATTAAGGTTTTTAAGTTGTGAATATATCTTCAATGTCTTGTTTGTGCAGTTGCTTAAAATTAAATTGTGGAACGTATCTAAGGACAAGTGCTTAAAAGTTCTCACAATGACATACATCCCAGAATATGCATGCGTGTGTGTGTGTGTGTGTGTGTCAGTGTGTTTCAGTGGGTGTGACATGTGAACGGGTCAAGTGTCATAATTTGCAAGAGAAAAGCATCATTAGTGCCTGACTCTTGAATATTATAAAAGTTGTTTATCATGGTGTTAATTGCAAGCATGTCAAAACGACTTTATGAGCATTTCTAAGGTAAGTCACGATGCTTCTAAAGCAAATCTTCAAACTAATTAGATGGAGGCTGCAACGTGACACGCTGAAGAACTGATATAATTACCACTGTCTATAAGGTCAAAAGCTAAAATTAGTTTCAAAAATATTCTAATATCCAATTAGAAAAGAAGAGACCAAAACCTAACTAGAAAGTATGGATTTCCTGTGAAAATATGAGTGTGAATGCTGAATGCTTTTGTTAAAGATGGCAAAACATTTGAAATTAACTGCTGAAGACTTAAAACCTAAAATTTGAAAAATACAGAAATGTTTACCCTATTCCTTCTGATAAAAATGGTGGGTGAATTAAATCCATACCTTTTATGATTCCTGAGATGTCAACATTTGTTTGGAGGCATCATGTAGCCCAGTGACGACAAAAACATGCCACATCCAGCACAAAAAAAACCCAATTTATTCCCAGGTGTTAAACAGCATAAAAGCTGTTAAACTGCCCAACTTCAAAATGGCCACTGCCTTGTGTCCTCCATGACAGCCCTGAAACTGGATGATTGATCTCCATTAATAGGCAGGAAATAAAACATCCACTGTGAAACAGACATTTTGTATTGTAATTCTCAATTCTGCCACAGAATGGAGCGGTTTCCCCATTAGGGAGAAAAATTCATAAAAAGCTGAATATTCTAAAAAGTATGAAGGTTATGAATACCAAGAGATGTAATCACTGGCTACATCTCCCAGATGTTGCCACTGGCAGAAACACATAAGAAGATGATCACAGGAAGTAGTTGAGGGATTATAGCCTGGCATGATTTTTATTGGCTTATTGAGTGAACAAACTTATCCAGGTGTTATTTTAATTCAGTTTCCCATTTATTGGAAACACCACAATCGCAAAATAATTTTTTTGGCCATGTTTTGTGGACATTTGTACTGGAAATGCATCAATGCAGGCCAGTTTGTTCACACTGGTGTGCAGTGCATTGAGAAGTGTTTATTTAACCTGAGGTGTTAGTTTGCCTGGCATTTTTTTTTTTTCTGAGCTATTCAAACGTGACAAAAGATGTTTGTTTTATCCATTTTTCTCATGAACTTGGGCTGAATTTGTGAGCCACTCAGACGACATAAAATCCACGAAAGAATTCCTCAAGTAAACGACTGCATTTTTCAAAGCAGCATTGGCGCTTCCTCCATCAAAACTGACTCCAGCACACTAACAAATTCATAGAGTCATTAGGATCTTCTTCCCTCACCTTCCAGAGAGGAACATCTGATATCTGACTGCGTTTCACTCCTCGTGGGAAGAAGAGCTTCTATTTTACAGCTCCATTAGACCTCGTGTCGAACTCTTAGCTCTGTAACCAGAGACAGTCCCAACACGCTGCCATCTCTCCTTGAAAGGATACTCAATTTCAAACCTGAAATGTGTGAAATCAAGCCTGACAAACCCAAAACATAAAGCTCACAAATGACACATCCTGTGGTGTAATGAGACCAGGAGAATAAAATACCATAGTAGAAGGCAGCTGTGGTAAGCATCAGTAATTAAAGCAACAATGGCGTTAAAAAAACTCCGAAAAGGAAAACAATGTTTTTCTACCTACCGTCTCTGGATGAGGAGTGAAATGCAAATTGATCCATCAAGTCGGCGCACTCAAGAGAAAACTCATTGAAAGCAAAGTGTTTCTCTGTAACTGGATTCAGCAGTGAGGTATGTAATGGGCTGCCCTCTCAAACGAAACATCTCTGAATTACTTTGCCATATTGAGCACATCAAAATGGAGAATTAATCTCACTAATATTTGTTTGGGTTTTAAACAAAATCAGTCTAATATTGAAAAAAAATAAATAAAAGAATTGATACTTTATTGATGTAGCTGCACAATTCTATACTGGACCCACTCTCAGGACTGTCATGGTCTTTTAGGGCATTGTAAGTGTTAATGTGATAGTGTGAGAGAACATTATGTGCATTGTAACCAAAGGTTACAATTGCTCTGAATAATGGCCAAATCAGCAAACTATCTTAAATAATAACATTATGATCTTAGGTGGAGAATGAGTGACGTAGAGCAGCATGTAGGCCTAAATTTAAGCACAAACTGCAGATTCCCGTACCTTTTATATTTAAAACAAATCGTTATTTTTTTTTTTTAAAAGTTCACATCATCCTTGGATATGTGGAAGATCGAAACTAAGTTAGCTTCTATTTCTGTGAAAATACTGCAACTGGCTAACAGTTAGCGGATAAAGTTAGTTTCTGCTTTAGTTGTTTAAGTTTTTAATGAGTCTGGGTTGCATTTGATCATCTTTAATTCAAACTCTGTCTCTGTGTTTCCCTGCGTCAGACTGGTGACCAGTCCAGAGTGACCCCACCTCTCACCCGGAGAAGCAGGGTCGCCCTCCAGGGTCCAGGTGCTGGTGCCTGCATGAAATCCCAATGTGGATGTTTGGGATTTCATGCATAAAGCGGGGGAGACATATTTTCATGGAGGTTCAAAGAGTCCTTCTATAGATGCACTGTTCAAAAACACACATTTTTAGTAACCGCAGACCCCAAAATGTACTGAATTCAGAGAATCAACCTTCTGTCATTTTAAAAAAATTGGGGATTCATGAAATTGTAGTTGTGAAAATTTGTGAAAATACAAATAATAGAAAACATACAATTTGTGTGTTGCATTATCCTAGCATCAATATATGAACCTGTCAAATATTATGCAGTGAATAGGAATTCGCCATAGCAAAGTTTGTAAGTTGTAAAGTCTTTACATTAGACAAAAGGAGAAAACAGTATTTTCACGTTTCCAGAAAACATTTCTGAAACCTTTTGTTTTTACTTTCAAGCGGCCCCTACCCTCAGTGCCCCCCACAACTCCTCAAGGACAAGCAGATATAGACAAAGGATGATTTATATCTGTACCATTAGGCTCCTAGTAGCTATTATTGTTCAAAGGCAGCACATTTCCAAGTGGGGGTTAAATGACGGTCAGCGCAGAAAATGAGCTTGGGAGATTTTTACTTCAGTCTACAATACATTTACAGTACCATCATATGAAAAAAATATTAAAAAAAACATTTTTTTCCACTTATTTAACCTTGATAAAGCCATTTATTTCTTTTGATGCTACTACCTTGTAGACTTCATTAAAGCCTCATTAATGAGAGAGCATTCAGTAATTCAGGTATGTTCTCTCACCTTCTAATACAGACTCATGTCAAAGATATAGTAGATTCTTAGATTTTCTCTGAAAAGTATTCTCCCTCCCTCAGGTGAAAAGGTCAAGGAAATGTGCAGAAAATAGTAAACAAAAAAAACAAAATTTCCTTTTACAGAGTTTTTCTATTTTTGCTTCTTAATTGTGTCAAATCAAACTGAAAATTTTTCTGTACAGAAGCTGAGAGAAAGGAAGGGAGGTGGAGCAGCATCACCTGAGATTGTGATGGACAGCGCTAAAACCCGCCTCCCTGCTCAGATTGGTGGTTCTTTGAGTGCACTGACAGAAAGCAGAGGAGCTGGATTTTTTTTAGATTATCTCATACCATGCTGTCACAACATTTTGACAAATATGTAAAAAAGAATGCATTTTTTTTTAATGACAGTTGCATACTGCAGTTTTAAGAAATAAAATCATTATTAGAAAACAATTTTTGGATTTTAAAAATAGATGCCAGCTTGGATATTAACATTTGTATCATGACTTAAAACATGGAAGTGAACTAAAGTGTACAAAAAATGGAGAAAACTGTAAAAAAGGAATGATGTTCATGGCATCATATGAACATGTATGAAGACGGTTCCCAGGACACGGCGGTCAATATCCTGACCCTGACCGAAACTGAGAACCATCAGAATGCCGAATGCCCAACCCTTTGTTTTATTTCAATAGTGAGAGAAGAAAAACAAAACAAAACAAAAAAAAAACAGGCTAAAGTAGCTTGTCACTTTGTGTATGATTTTGCCTTGAACTCATGCAGCACTGAAGGGCTCCTGAATTCATCTGCATCCTGGAGTCTGCAGGTGAGGGTTTCAGGCTCTTTTCCAAGGTTTAAAATTGGATATAAAAACAGTCAAGCATGCATGGATACCCCTGTGACGGCTTAGGTATTAAAGCAGGATCTGCTGACTCACCAGCTGTGACAAAGGGCTCCTTTTTCTCTCATAAAAATAAATAAAGAAATAAAAAGAAATACTCTACAGCTTAGCTCTGGCAGAAAACATGAGGTGAGGCAGCATAAAACCATCTCTAGGAAGAAAGCACCGACACACACAGCCCCTCCCACTCCCTCCTCCAGGAGTCTATAGCAGAGTTAAGAGGGTACGAGTGGATGTGTGTGAGGTGTATTGTCCAGGCCACACTCGGTTAACAACACCATTAACTGGCTCACAAAGCAACCCCCGGGGCAACGATAACATCAATCCCAGCTTTAGAGGGCCATTACGTCTGGCCAGAGATATACGTGGCTCTTCGTCGGAGAGAGGTGAGCCCCCCGCGGCCCTGCAGCTGGGGGGTCAGGTTGTGGTGGGGGAGAGGTGGGGTAAGGTGTCGTGGCCCTTTTGTCAACTCCAACCCTCTGTCCGCCCGGCAACCCCAGCCAGACCACACAAACACGCCGACAAGTAGCTCCCCCCAGGCTTTTTGGCAGGACCGAGTCCGAGGCTGTTTATCTGCTTCTCTCAGGCCTTCACACACACACGCACACGCACACACACACACACGCATGCACACGCACGCACGCACACGCACACACACGCCAAACACAAGCCTCAACTCCTTTATGCCGACAGATCAACACATACAGGGAGTGGTGTGTGTGCCCTGTAAACTTTGCAAAGTCACACATTATTTTACGCGGTACAGTAGCGGAGCCTCGTGTCGATCCAGATAAGCGTACGAACAAACCCGCACACTGAGGCGCCACCTCGTTATGTCCTTACAACATGGAGCCGATGCAAATAACACATTAAATCAGTCGCAGACATGTAGCCCACATGGCAATATCTCCAGACTGATAAATTCTTCCCAGCCGTAAACCCTCTAAAACATACACACACACACACACACACACGCACACGCACACAAATGGAGCATCTTCCTGCAGTATCTGAAGGCACGCTGCTCTCAGGTGATAACATTCTCATGCCGCAGCGGCAGGAAAGAGAAGTCAATGGGTTTTTCGCCCCCCCACCTCCTGCATTCTGCTCCGCAGGTAACTATTGAACTCCGGGATGCTGCATAGAAACATGTTTTGTTTGAAACTTCAAGTGTTTAATAGCTGGATTTCTCCAAGGGAGGTTTAACTGCCTCAATTAAAATCGCATAAAGGGGAAACGCACAAGTCCTGACAGTATAAACACGGCGCCGCTTTTAGAACAAACAGGGATAAAGAGCTCGGTGGAGGCCGGTTGTCCTTATCCCACTACCGGGTTGGACACTGAGGCCACGCAGATGAGTGACGGCTCACCCAGATGTCTTGGACAGGAGGCGACAAGTTTACAGTCGGATCCCAGGGGCGAGGGGATCGGTCTCGGGGGGGATGGGATGCAGTGCTGACCGTCTCATGGAGTTGGTGAGGCAGGGAGGTTTTCATGGCAACCAAGAGAGGAAAGGCTGAGAGTTCCCTCCCAAAGGGAGATGAGACGACAGGGGAGGCAGCACCTGCATTCAGCCAACAGATGCTCCCATCAGAAATTCTTCAATTGTATAAAATAGAAAAGCATCAGAAGTGTTGGTGTAGCTTTTTCAGAACCCTCCAAAGAAGTTACACCTGGTCAGGTACTCTGTTAGCCGTGCCAGACCAGGTTCAACCTCTATCCTGAAGGGACCATCAGCTTAACATCCTACTTACAGTTGAAGCATTTGGCTCTACTTTCAGCATTGAGCTCTTCTTCAGACTAAATGCTCAGTAGAGTTGTTATTATGACATGTTCTCTTTCACCAAAGGAGCTACTACCACCTTCAGCTCTACTTTTCACTAACATACAAAGTCCTCTGCAATCAGTTCTTCTGTTTCTTTCTGCTCTGTCTTCTCAAACCTCTGGTTGGTCGTTGCAGTTGCTGCTCGTATTGAGCCGAGTTCTGGTTCTGCTGGAGATTTTGTCCTGTCAATGGGGAGTTTTTCCTCTATGCTGTCGCTACATTCATGCTTGGTATGAGGGATTGCTAGAAAGTCTACAACATAAGAAAGCAACTTTTTTCTGTTGCTATGTAGTCGTCCAGGAGCTGTGAATGCTGCAAGTCAGTGACTCAATATGTTCTACTGAACTTACTGAACTTAGTTCAATAAGTTCCTCAGATAAGTTCCTTACATGACAATTGCTGAAGAATTGTACAGAATAGAAACTTATTGAACTACTTTGACGACTTTGTCTGACAACTGCGATCAGTTGGAACGTTTGTGTGATTGAACTTAAATAACAGTCGGAAAACAGAGCAACTCTCCTCCGCTTCTCCCCCACTCAGGTCCTTCAGACTAGTGGCAGCAACAATTAGCAAACACCTGGTGGAACTGCGCATCTGCTGAGCTTAAAATACGAACCACTTGTATGAATGTTGCTAAAGTGAAAATGGAGAAGAGTTGTTGCGATAACTGCTGAAGGTGGAGTTTGGAGCCTCTTAAAGAGACAGACACCCAGTTTTAAGGCATTCAATTGTGAAGACATTTCTTTTGTCTTTTTGTATTTACAGCATGTTCACAACAAATGGAGGTAACATAGTGACTTGTTTATGCTACAAAATGGCAGATCTTAGAGGTCTTGGGATCCAACAGATCCAGCATATTTAGGATGTTGTGTAACTGAAGATTATCATCATAAATCTTCAAACCAAATAAGAGCTGCTTGGTTTTCTAATAAATAATAAATAGTGAGAAATGTGTAGTGTTATTTCTCTTCCTTTTATGTGTACTTCATTCATTCATTCTTGAATAGACCATTGAGGAATCCTAGGGTCTGTAACTCTTTCTACAGTAGAAGAAGCCTTCAGGTCCAGATGATGTGCATTACTCACGTGTTCCTATTTGTTTTTGGATGTAGCGTAGAAAACAGCAGCTCTTCGTTCTGTGCCGCTGCACTGCACCTGACAGCTTCCCTTTAGAAATGATCAGAGTGCGAACCAAAACTAAATTTAAGCTATACGATCCTCAGCGTCTTGATTAAAATGAACCTTCATCTGCTGTTCACATTCTGTCAGCAGTACGTCATTCGCACTGGGAGTTCAACAGTACATAGCTTACATATATATCTATATCTGCTGTCAGGTTTGCGTTCTTGTCCTGACGGACAGCTGCCTGAACTTCCTGCAAGTTGTAAGAGCGGTGAAATGCTTTAGCAGCAGCTCCTTATGTCAGCGGAAAGCAGAACGGGTTCTCCTATTCAGCTCCTATTCACTATTCAGCTCAGTCCTAATCCCATATTGGTATTAGCTCTTCTAATATTCTTTTTATATAACTTCATATAATTTCTCTCACCTCATGCATCACACAGTTATTACTGGACAAAGAAATTGCTGTGAACTTCAGAAGGCTGCATGGAAATGACCCAGGTTTCAACAGAAGGTTTCACTTGGCTAATAATGTCTTCAAACTGCACTAAGTAGCCAGTGCGTATGCATGTATGGTTATTGTGGCTTATTGTGAGTTTTCAGGGAATGTTACTTAAGGCTTGACAGATTCATTTATAATGAGTGGAACTGTGGATGGTTTGTGTGGCTATATATTTTTTTATTCTTAACTGGAAACTTTTACTTGTATCTAATATTAGAATTCTGCCCAGTCAAAAAAATAAAATAAAATAAATGAAGAATCAGTAACTCCAAGATCTTCTTCCATTCCCGAACAGTGATTTACATGACAATTGCTGAAAGGTTATCACATATGTAAAACAGTTCATTTCAAGCATGAATAAAACCTTTCATAGAAGATAATCTGATGTTAAAACGCCGGTCCGGCTTTTGAAATTCAAAGAAAATCTTTGTTAGTATGAAAATAGCTGGATTCACACCATGACAGCATTTTCTTCAGATGTTATCAAGTGTTCCTGTAATTGTAATGACAGCCTGGAGTCTCACCAGGCCACTGGCTGAAAGTAATTATGATGACTTTTACCATTTAGATCTACTTTCCAGTTCATATGAATGTGATTGTCAGAAATAAAAAATAAAATTAAATATTTAATTTAATACTAGATATTAAATTAAATATTAAATATTAAATTTCAAAATAAGCTTTAGTTTGAAAATTAAATGTTTAGTTTTGCAAACAGATTTAGTTTTACAAACTAAATCTCAGTTTGCAAAACTAAGATTATTAAACTAAGAAAATGAAATACTTAGTTTGTAAAATAAATAGTCTCGAAATGAAATGCTTAGTTTGGAGAACAGATCCTTTAATAGATCTGTAGAAACTCTAACATGCCCTGAGGATCGTTGACCTTCATTTCAGTTTTATATTTAGTTCAACTAAATATTTAATTTAGATCTAAAAATTAATTTGGAACTATGACATTTATGTATGAATAACATATTGAATATATGAATGACAAAATATGATATTGCTCTTACCGTATTTTCCGGACTATAAGTCGCAGTTTTTTTCATAATTTGTTGATAATGTGTGTGGTAGAAGCTACATCCGGAGTTAGTGCAGTTGTTTACAAGCGACACCAAAGATGAAGATTTAGTGATTTGGAGTGACACGGATGGTTTGGTAAACTTGTTAGCATGTTATTTATGCTATAGTTATCTGAATAACTCTTAATATGTTATGTTAACAGACCAGGCACATGTTTGTCATGTAATGTTAGCATACTGTACAATTATTCAGCCTTTTGTTGCCTCTATTTTATTTTTATTTTAAATTGCCTTTCAAGATGACATGTCTGTTCTTGGTGTTGGATTTTATCAAATAAATTTCCGCCAAAAAATGCGACTTATATATATCTTTTCCTGCTTTATTATGGCTGGTGCGACTTATACTCCGGAACGAATTATAGTCTGGAAAATACGGTAATTGTTTTGTGCAAGTTTACTTATATATACAGTTAACTCAAATAAAGTAAACTTTCTCTTTTCTGCAGGGTTGTGTGAATAAATAAAATAAATACAGCACTGCTGCAGATCATCCGAGTCGTTTATGGACGGTAGAGCGTGTTGCTTGACCTCTGCTCCAAGTTCTAAAATGCTAATTGCCCTGGGGCACTGTTGCATTCTGGTCCGGTGATGATGCTCAGGGTGAAGGTGACGCCGCCTCACCGCCCTTCACCAGCAATGGTCAAGCTTCGCCAAAAAATATTGCAGCTGCAGAAGATGCGGCAAAACGATCCACATAATAACTTCTTTACTGTCAAGCAAGTAAATATACAAGGAGAGATGTCCTCTACTTCTTCCATAACGTTTAGGGTTTAAAGTGACTTTCAAATGCTCTTGTTAAAGTGTAATCTGCAAACAGCTGCCGACAGCCCCATTTTTTTCCCTTCTTTTTTATAGATAGGACAACAATAATCCATAAAAATGTAATCAATATCCATGCACACACTCGGCAGGCCTGCTTGTCCTCAGGTGTTCCGCTGCTCCTGCTGGAAATGCGCAGTCCTTCTTCAACGGTTGTTGCTAGGAACTCAAGGGCATTGTCAGCTTTATCAGCGCCGGGTGATTCATCAGGCTAGTTGGTAAATAAGAGATGCTATCAAGCGCTCCTGGTGGCATTGAGGGCTCTTGTCCTAATCAATAACTTTCCAATTTTTCACTGATCTCTGCCTCTGATTAGCCGGACTAATCCAATACATAGTGTTGCTGTCCATTACGGTGGCAGGACAAAGCCTTCCCATTAAGACCCCCCCCCCCCCCCCTTATCTGTTGTTTTAGCGATATGAGGCGTGCAGGGATTGGGAACACAACGAGGACATTCCCCAGGCTCTTCTAATTGCTAGTCGAGTTTGGGCTGGCAGATAGCAAAGAGATGTCACTCCGCCTAGCAGCGGCGCAGTTCTTTAAAGCGCTGAGAAGCTAAACCAACCGGCACACGGAAGGCAGGGCACGCCGAGGTACAATGGCTTGTAATTTTTCATCTCGCTTCGGTGGAAACGGCAGAAAGCAAAGTAATGAGGGAGCTGAGGGCGAGGAGGGGCGGACGGGCTGTCAGTCAGAGAGAGGCGGCCGTGGCAGCAGCCACTTACTGACGATCGGATGCTGATGAGTAAGCTCAGGCTAATATGAGTTAATTACTATAAAATGTGCATTAATTTTCCATCTCGAAGTGATCTGTAATGAGCATAACTGATGGAAGGGGAGATGAGAAGTCTTTTCTTTACACGCTATATGGATAGAGAACTTAAAACACTTGGAAATAAGAAACCTGGTTCTGCCACTGATTAACTATGACTCAACCTGCTGTTCCTAAAGGGGACATATTAGGTAACATTTAGTTTTTTTTTTTGTTTGTTTTACATCATGTTATAAATGTACTTCCTTGTCAAAAACATATCTGGAGTGTTGCTTTGATTCTTTCATTCATGTTTGAGAAATTCTACAATCTTCCATGGCAACCATTCAGCTGAGCAAAACATTTGGTGAGACCAAGCCCCGCCTTCGAGGGCGAAGCTCCTCCTTACAGCCTTAGAGCTACTTTCGAAGCTTCTACCTCACAGAGCAGCTCAACGTCGAAAGGTTTGTCACTTGTTTCCTAACTGACGACTGTATTCTGATTTCGTGGTGTAAAGCATTTGAACTGCCTCGTCGCTGAAATGTTCTGTAAAAACAAACCCATTGTGCCTCGAGAAGATGGTAATTGTTACAATCGTCATGTTTTGTAGCGAGTCTTCCAAAGTTTTTCTTCTTCTTTTGTTGCGTTTGGCAAAATCAAAAAAGCTGAACACATTGTTGCTCTTTGCTCAGAGGAGTTGCATCTAAGAAGTGTCAGCGTTAGTCATGCACCTTCATGTTATTCATGTCTACAGTAAAAAAAAAAATAAAAATAAAAATAAATAAATAAATAAATAAATATATATATATATTTAGCTTGAAGAGCATCTTCAGAGTGTTAGCTTTGCCCCGCTGTCATTCATCGCAGGGAGCTGCCAGACTTCACACAAGCTCTAGCCTGAGGTTAACGCAACAACCAACTGCTGAGCCTCTGCAGCTTTTTACACTGATGTTGGTCCAGAATCCTGCTCCATCGGTTCCTGAAAATGATTTTCCCTCAGTGTGTCCGCATGAATGTGAAGGACGTGGATGTGCTCGGTCTTGAGATGAAGAGTTACTGTTTCTGCAGTGGCTGAGAAAGTCTTTGTTTAGCACCAGAGCGAGGGAATTGTTTCAGAGTCTCCACGCTCACCCTGGCTCTTTGCTGCTGCTTTTCTTTTCGCACAATGTCAAGAAACATTTTCTTCTTCTGTTGTTATTCATCAGTGGTGCATGGCTAGTTCCGTCTGTCCGCATGCAGAAAATAAAAACACAGAAAATTCTTCCCACGATGGCGCCCCGTATTCAGTGTCGCCCTGGGAGGTGGGTCACAGCCCTCATCAGAACTGCCCCCTCAGTCTCCATGCAGGTCAGTGGTACATGATGCCAACACCAGCCCATTCAGTCAGTCATGAAATCTAGAAACTCACATCAGTAAAACTCCATCCTGACTGCTTTTATGCCAGTTTAGTTTTTATACTAAACCGGAATGTCCGCGGGCATTTAAAGTTTGCTTGCGGACATTTCGAGCGTCGACTTTGTCCTTTTGTTAACACATCAGTGGAGAGCTTCAGCCTGCGGGCAGAGGCCGTTTGGTTCGGCGTCTCACCCCTCATCCGTCAGATCCACACTGATTAGCCTCCCTCCTGCTGGGCGCCGAGCAAAGTGGGAAGGATAAGCCAGCCGCCGCGTGCCGACGAGCCAAAACTTTTCTCCCCTCGTGCTCTGCCCCATGGAACAAGCAGAGTAAAATTACGGCTCCAAATTTCTCATTTCGCCATTGCCAAGCTCACAACAATTTCACAGCACAGCAGTCACACCATAATGAACTTCCAGAAGTAATTAAAGGCCGTTTCCTGTGGAGGGACCTTCATGAATAGGAGACAGACAGCTTTCCGGCAGCCTGTAATCACGGCGCCCTCCAGCCGAGGCGTCACATTGGCTTTGTTGTTGGCCAGAAATCCCTTCAGGATGCTGAAAGCTCCATCCTCCAATCGGTACACCTCCATGTGGTGAAAACTAATGATGCAGATTTCCATGGCAAGAATCTGCTTCATTTATACATCATAATCCCAAGCAGAAACGCATATGAGACGTCATATCATGTATAACAGGAACTCTGACATCAGTTGGTAGCTTGTTTGCCTGAGGCCCCATGAGTCCAGTGGGACAAAGTTCTAAGCAGAATAACAATGCATTTAAATAAATATTAGCATAATTACTGACTTATGGACATTAAATATTAATGTATAATTTTAATCTACATAAAAAAAAAAAAAACACTGATCTTATGTAACACTAAAACTCTGACCTGGAATTACGTCTGATTATGATCCAAACTATCCAACAGGAAGAGGAACATTTCTGACTCAGCAATTTATAACTAACTAACTAACAAAAAACTACAAATAAACATCCTCCTTCACTGAAGCTAAAAGAGAGACTTCGCCATCTCTCCATCTCTAGGGATTTCCATCATTATGGCTTTTAAAAATTTTTTTTTTATCTGTTTCAAATTCAATTCAAATTCAGAAATATTTTATTAATCCCAAAGGGAAATGAAATGTTGATGTAACTCTTTAATTCAGGTTCTTCAAAGACTTATTGAAGATATCAAATGTTAATATTAGACAAAAATAACTACACTAAATACAAAAACACTAACAAGTTTTTTCCAAATAGGTGTGTTTCAGTGAAGCAAATTTATTTTCGTAATTCCAGTTTGCACAGTTCTATATGGTCAATATAAACGCAGATAAAGACTCTTTTGGGAGGCAGAAAGATCTAAAGAACTTTAGGTCAGAGTTCAAGATTCAAGAAAGAGAAACAGGATGGAACAAAAAAAAAGAAAAACGGGTTCTGGTCCCAGAACCAGCGTTGGCAGAAAAGAAGTCTCTCTTCTGTTTTCCAGATAACATCCTGGTGTCATGTCTGACTGAAAAGTAGCAAAGTATTCCAGAAGAGTAACATGTGACCAACAGTCAAACATGCAGCATCATGTGGCTCAGGAGAACAGGTTGCAGGTCGGGGTGGGCGGGGCCGCATGTGCTCAGCATCAGTCACATCGACACTGAGCTGCAAACTCATCCTCACATGACAAAGTGAAGCTGCAACTGAATGTTTGCAGCAGCAGGACGGATATTTACTCAGCGGAAAAGTCTGGATTTATGAGGACACTGGAGGGTTTAAACAAGTCAGGGCTTCTTTTTATTTCAGCGTAGCCTCCCTGTCTGAAGACGTACAGCTTTAATAAAGGAAAGCTTTTTGACTTCCTTATTGTTGGGAGGTGGAGAAAAGAAAATTGAAGATTTTAATCATGTATTTTTAGCATATTTTGCTGGCTTGAGTTGCATGTAGAGTTGTTTATGTCTAGAATTTTTTTTCCATGTAATATCCTGCTGTAGGTTTGACAAATTTCTTTAATTTTTCTTTTTATTGTGGCATCAGTTGGTAGTATCAGACAGCCATAAGTATATGGCTGTCTGATAAAAAACAAAACATAACAAGTTTTCATACCCAATGAGATTCTGCCCAAAAGTGAACCTGGATTCCTCTGGCTGCTGTGATTTTAGTTTAGTATTCTTAATAACAATAAAGAAAATAAAAAAGTCATAGAGATTAGAAGCATGCTTGTTGTGCATTAAGTGATAAATTGGTATCAATTATTTGCGGCTAGACATGAACCAATCAGCTGCAGTGTAGAGCTAAGAGACACTGACAGTCAGAAGCATTAGCTGATCATGAACATTACTTTGGAAAAACACGAGCCGAACATACGTCCAGTCTGGACTGGATGAGAGTGAATGATTGTTATTCTGAACCAGGAGTGTCCAAGGCGTGGCTCAGGGGACGTCTGGGGCTATGAGAAGGATTTCAACACACATGAACAGCAAACATAGATTTGTTTTGTTAACTCTGATGGAGGTACACATTAAAAGACACGTCGTAATACAATTTTACTGGTGGTAGGTGTTTCAAAACAGATGCAAAACACTTAAAGGGGAAGTATTATGTCTTCTAGTCACGTTTTGTTTAATAGCATTAACTATGTTAATGTCAGTCATTATAAAGATGCTGTATATTTCAAATATGACTTAAAAAATTTACTATTTTTAAGACTTTTTTCACATAAAGAAACTCTTGCTCTTTCCAACGCTCTTTTGCATTCAGTAACATGGCTCCTCTATTATCTCTGGTTTTTACCAGCTTTGCACAGAGAAGTAGCTCCTATAATGACCTCAGTTCCACCAGGTGTTTGCTAATTACTGCTGGCTAGTCTGAAGGAGCTGAGTGGGGGATTCACATGGGAGAGCTGCTCTGTCAGGAGGAAGCTATGAGGAGGAGATTTGTCCTTGAAGTTCCTGGCGGTTTGCACACCTGAATGGTTGCCGTAGGAGATTAAAAGATTTCTCAAAAATGCATTAAAGAGTCAAAGCAACCCTTAATAAATTTCTGATTTGCCTTTATCCTTCATCATTCTCACGCCAAACATAACAGGGTAGTATTTGTCGATGAAATAGATTAAACTTATAATACTCTGAAGCAACTCTGTGCTTCAAAAATATGAGCCACGTGTGTTTGATTTAAACAACTCTTATTAGTTCTTCTAATTTCACGATTTTCTCAGTCTGAACAAACTGCTTGGATAACAAGTCTACAATCCTCTGCATCTCTCTGAGTGACGGCTGCTAGGAAAGCAGCTCTCATTGTGCTGACGTCCTGCAGAATTTCCCAGCTTCAGCTCGGCCTGCCAGGAGCTTAACATAAGCTCCAGCTGCACATGTGAGCGGGCCGAGCTGTGATTACCGCCGCCGCTGCCGTCCTTCCACATCCGGGCCTACACCATCCGACATTCGGAACTCGCCTATCCTCAGAGCGAGACGCTGCATCGATACGTCGTCTGAGTCAGTGAGTAAAGCAGGAGCGCGGTCAAAGCTGATCGGCGACCTCTGTGCTGGTAAATGACACGTGCCAGTAGCTGACCAATTTCGCAGCTAAGTGAAATTCTCATTCTGTACATTCTTAGAGGAAAGAAGCTGCATTACAGCTATTAGAATCAACGACTGCATGCTAGTAATAACTTCTCACCAGAGAGGAAAGAAAGAGCGATGCCTTGGAGGCGAGTGAGAAACTTAACTGTGAAATTCACAGAATTGCAAATAAATGCTGCTGTTCACCATGACAGCCAGCAAGTACAATAAAAACTTAAGTTCATTATTTTATCCGAATAGCTAATGTGAAACTGTTCCTAGAAAGGAGGAAAATTAGAGATATATTTTTACTATTAAAATTGTTATATGGGTGATACTTATTTAAATACATATTTACCAGGAGATATACATACTGTATATCATCTAAAAGTGATCAGAAAGAAGAACATAATGTTTCCGCTTCAGGCTCAGAGTCAAACCTCGAGCTCCGCCCATGCGCACCACTGGAGATGAACTTATCGGGACCGATAATATCTCTATCGGTCCCGATATTGAAACAAATGTAATTAAATGTTTGACCAAGCTTGAGATGCTGTTGGTGTATGTAAATGTGTAGAGTCATAAAATTTATTTGTAATTTAGTACCTTTTAGAAAAATAAAAAACAGATCTTACCGCTGTTGAGGTCTTTATACTCCTGGGAAGTGTGTTCGTTCTGGTGCACCCATTCCCCGTTGCATTTGAAGAAGATCTGTAAGGCGGGCGTGGCTCGGCAGCGCAGCTTGATGGGATTGTTTTTCACGATGTAGGCGTCCTCTGGCTCCTGGATGAAGTGCGGCAGCGTGCCCTGGGCCGAGGGCAGCGTGTCGGCCTGGCCGGCCGGGGCGCCTGCAGACACACAGCACCTCTGTCAGTCATTCAGCCTAAAAATAGGAAGCAGTAGTCTGCCAAACACAAGAGCTGCTTCCCATCGGTTTCACGACTTAGCAACTAAAGAAAACAACAACAAAAAAAGCTGATAGTTTCACTTTACTTTTGCTAACAAAAGTATTGAAGAAGTGCTCGAGATTTTCAAAAGAAAGCTCGAATGACAGCTCTCTATTCATCAGAAGCCAAAGCACAACAGAATAATTCCCCCGTCTTCTTCTTGTTCTAGCAGACCTGCTCCCCTCACAGCAATTTGCGGATAAATGAAATCAGAAAGGAACAAGTGGAGAGGAATTAGGAGGAGGCTGATTACCCAAATTGTGGCAGTGGAGCCTGAATGCATCGCATCTCAGCCTGGATCCTGATTCAAAGCAAAACAGGCTTTTTGCCAGCAGCAAGCAGCAAGCTTTAAAGAAGCTTCATGTCACATTACTGTTTTTGTTTGACGTTGGCAAAAAGCACAGCCCGGTTCTCCACTGTTCTTCATCATGGCAGCTCATCAGTCTAATCGCAGGTTTGAAACAGGAAGAGTGTGGCAGAGCGACTTGGAGTGGTTTTTTTCCTTCTTCTTCATCTATAAGCCAAGTCATTGCCTTCCACGGTGTGCTGTTCTCGCTTCCTCCAGAGCAGAGGCGCGCTGTGTTCAGGAACAATGAGGAACAGGACGTTTGAGCCCCTTATAAGAACAGCGCCCTAACCCCATCAAGGCGGCTCCAGTTGAGCTATTCAGTGCTGCAAAAAGCCCAAGAAAGCCATTACCACCCGCCAACCCCCACCACCCACTCCCCATCACATCCAACTCTGTCCCCTGAAATCGAATCTGACCTCTCTCCATGGCTCTCCATCAAAGTCATCCTTGTTAAATGGGTAAATGAACGGATGCAGGTGTAGAGAGGATGCGCACTCCAATAGGAAATGAAATAAACAAACAGGAATAATATGCTGACATTACCTGCTGGCAGATGGATGGATGGCCACCATATTCAGACTGAATATACTCCATTTTATTATTCATACTGCTGTTATTATCTGTTTTTTGGTATTATTTATTGCTTGTTGGGTTAATGCTAATACCTATATTTACATAATGTCTACTTCTAACACATTATACTAAAGTATTTTCTACTTTTATATTGGTAAAACACATGGAGACATGGGGTGTCATTTTCAAAATTAGAAGAAAAAACAGACAGTAATTCTATGCATATTGAAGGAATGGTGAAAGGAGAAAAATGAAGAAGGGGTGGGTAAATATTGTGAAAGTGGTCGTCTAAATGTAGTAACACAAACACACACAAACACACACATAGCATGTGTTCTTATGTGGCCGAAGCCCATAAGAAGCAGCGAGTCCTCAGAACGTAGTATTTCTTGGAAAATGGGCCTTACACTATATCAAATACAAGGCCACCCAGTGGCTTTTTTAGCTTCACCTGTTTTAAATTCTGGAATAAATTAAAATAAAATAAAGCAAGAAGAAATCTCTTTTTGAGCATCTTTCGCTGCACTTAATCAAGCACCCATTAAAAGAAAGCTATTACTTTTGAAGGAATAACATTTTAGTTTGCTTATTCAGGAAAGTAACTGAGTCATTTGTAAATCATGATGTACATCAAATGGTATGTTAAAAAAAAACATGAAGTAGTGAAATGAAAAATTTGCAGAATGTGAACATTTCATTCATCTGATCATCAAACTAAAAGGATCATCGATTACTAAAATAATTGTTAGTTTCAGCATTAATATTAATTTTAAAGCAAGGTGCTATCCAAGCCACTGGTGTTGGTTGAAAAGCTGTTCGGGAGCCAAACTGCCAAGCAGC
This sequence comes from Poeciliopsis turrubarensis, assembly GCA_010277015.1. Lineage (NCBI taxonomy): Eukaryota > Metazoa > Chordata > Actinopteri > Cyprinodontiformes > Poeciliidae > Poeciliopsis > Poeciliopsis turrubarensis. Next base: position 1,227,976 of record VMRN01000084.1, on the reverse strand, counting down.
TCAGTCTGCATACTTTTCTGTGTCTCCACATATTTGCAGGTATTCTTCCTTTTTTTTTTTTTTTTTTTTTTTTGAAACCTGCTGAGTGTACAGTAATGCTCATCATATATCATGTTTCAGCTGCACATATTACCACCCAATTGTTTGGCCAACTTTCCCGTCATGAGCGATGTTTGAGTGCAGCAAACCTGAAGGAAAAAAAAAAGCGCGTTCCTTTAAAGTGGGGAGGATAAATAATTGCTGCAATTACATCTAATGCAATTTAGGAAAAGAATGGGCATTAAATTGACTTTTAAATAAGCTACTAAACAGGAAGGCAGTAGGCTCAGGAGGCCGATTACAATAAGAGTAAAGAAAACATCACATGATTAGAGAAGAGATATTACACAGTTTTCAGCGGATATGATTCTCATTAGAGCTCAGTTTGGATGGTGTTTTAAATTCAATTAAAGCCAGAGCACACAGACACGGAAAAGAAAAAAAAACTGAATAATTACACAGAAAAACATGATAAATGGCAACCTATTGTGTACAATGACATGTTAATGTGTGTGTTTTATTTCCAGACCTACTACTCTCGCACTTGTGCTTGGTCACTCATTCGTCAGAGTCCTCCTATGCCGGAGCCTCTCCGCTTACGTTTAAGGGATGAAAAAGGGTCACGCTCTGCTGACCTTTTTCACATTCTGCAGTGTTACAACCCAAAACCAACCATTTCATTTAAAAAAAGCGTCAATACTGAGTGAATATCTACTCCATCAGCAGTTGGGTCGTGCCTCCTGTAGAGATGCTTCGATCCAATACTACTATCTGTATCGGTTACAACAATGAAAAAAATCCTAGATCGGGCGTCGGTGACGACATGCCCAGTCCATCAGGGCAGATCTATTCTGCTCTGAGTGACGTCATGTTTTGCTGCATATTTGAAATCATATTTACAATTCCTAACTGCACTTTCTGAAAAAAAAAAAAACGTTTGACACAATTTATTTTTTTACACGTTTGACCCAGGCAGTCAAACGTGTAAAGGTTTCTCTATTATTTACTAGAACATTTGCTGTTCTATTTTTCTTTACACAGCAGATCAAACTCAAGTCACATTGAACTGAGACTGTGATGAAATCTGAAATTTGACTGTTTTACCACATGAATATGCTTTTGATCTAGACCAGAGATCTGCAACCTTTACAATCCTAGGAGCCATATTTGCATTCAGTCCAGATAAATGATTAAGAGTTGTTTAAGAGTAGTGTGATTCTGTCATGGAATATTCATTTATTATTAAATTAATAAATATTAATTTATTACCAAGTCAAGACTTAGTGATAAATATTATTTATTATTATTAACTAAATTAATATTAATAAATAAAGAACCATTACAAATGTTAGTGCTTTAAATTGTCATTTGTTATTAATTTATAATTCAAAACTTTTAATGATAATAATGTTAAAGCATAGGTCTCAAGAGCCTTGTGACAGAGCCAGTTACTTCTTGAAGCAGACATTTATAAAAATAACTAAAAATAAAAAATAAGGCGTCTGTTTCTTTAAAAACTTTATTTAGTGGAACTGAAGATTAAAAATAGTTCCAAGGATTGGAACAGTTGTAGACCAAGGTTGAAAAAAAATCTAATGAAGGCCAAAGCTTCTGAAACAAAACCACTAAAAACAAAACTAGGAAATTGTTTCAGTTTGAATCTTTTCCATTTCTTATCATTGAACATTGAACATTTTGAACAGAGAAACATTCTTCCACATTCTTCTGTCAACACTTTGCTCTCATCAAACCCGCCATCTTAGTTCTGTCTTCTGCCTCACAAAGAGCAAGACCCCAGCTTCTGAACCAGCAGACCCTCTGCTGAGATGGTCATTGTTCTCCCACATGAACTCGTTCTTTACTCCCAACTACATTAAAGAGCTCAGCGCTGTTCAGTTTTCATTTCGGTTCTTGGTTCATATCGCCTCGGTCCGTCTCTCTCTCTCTCTCTCATGGTTCTGGACTCCAGTCTTCAGTCGGGCCCCTGTTCCCAGCTCCCTGGCCCCGCTCTGCTTCGCGTGCAGCTGCTGCCCCGCTCTGTCTCAGGGCAGCTCCCTTTTGTCAGCAACTCTCGCTCCAGCAGAGCTCAACCTGCCCTCTGCAGCTCTCTATTACTGAGCTGCTTCCCTTTCACCACAATCATTTAATAAACTGGGCTTTCCAGGTGCTGCAGTGTGACAGACTCTTCCTCCGGGGCTAAATCAACATACCTGTGATGCCATAAGCTGCATTCTGTTTACAGGTTTGACCTAATTATCTCTGTGTAGCAATTTCAATCTTATGCTTCCAAGAAAGTGATTATTTTATGTCTCCATTTTTTTGATTTGCAATAATTTATTATAATGTTCACCTTAATATGAAGATATTATCATACATATACATATTGAATAGCTACAGAGGTGGAATCACTGGGATGAAACAGAAAACAAAGCATGCATAAGCTCACTGTTTTTCACCAGGAGTTTGTAACAAAAAAAAAGCAAGACAGTTGAAACATGGTTCAGAAATGCATTACAGCATATTAAAGGGACAGTATTATATATTTTATACCACAATCAACTAATTATATTGTCTTCAGTTGTCATAAAAATGCTGTTTATGACTTTATAATTTAAAGCTTGGGAACTGAACCTCTGTCTTTTTAAAAACTTTTGGTCCTTCTGAGACTCCGCCTTCAGGAAGTCATCACAACATGGCTCTTCTGTTAACCTTCAAACAAAGTTTTTACCAGCGCTGCTCTGAGAAGCCGCTCCTATAACGAGCTCACCAGATGGGCAGTTCCACCAGGTGTTTGCTAATTTCTGCTGGCTAGTCTGAAGGAACTGAGTGAACGAGTTGCGAATGAGGTGGAAGCATGGAAACTACAACTCTGAGGAGAAGCTGCATCTGGAAGGCGGAGCTAGATCCTCCCATTCACAGCTGAATGGTTGCCATGGAGATTAAAGGATTTCTCAAACATGTATGAAAGAATCCAGGCAACACCTGAGGTGTGATGCGGGAATAATATTATAACAAGATGTGAAGTTAATTTTAACTAACCTTGCCTCTCTTACAACAGATTAAGCGCTGGGGTCAGAGGGCGTAGATGTGTGGGATACCTGACTTCCGTGAACCAACTACCCGTTACGCCAATGGAAATTACGTTTACAATTTAAAAATAAATCCTTGGCAATGAAAGTTGGTTGCAGAAAAACATGCAGGAGGGACACAGATGGATTGTTTGTGTGAATGTTGGTAGTATTTTACTTGTCAACAGGTGTTTTCACACTAAAAACAGGTTGTTCAGCTCTTTCCAGCTGTCAATCTTGCTATTTAAGGAGTACAGTTAAGTTAAAATAAAAAACAAACAAAATCAGCACATTTTCCACCTCTGACTTCAGTTCAGGAGCAATTTTCATCCAAAGAAATATTCAACTTTCATTTTCAGAAGTAATGCAATTACTTGGCTCAAAAAACATATTAAACAAGACTGAAGAAAATATGGAAAATGACAAGAGTTTATGCAGAATTTCCACAAACACGGGCAAAATTATGCATGAGAAAAAAAAGACAAAACCAAACAGGGCCCAGGAGCTTTAAAGGAGCGCACACTTAGAGAAATGGGCTATTGCTGCTCTTTGGGTTGATGTATTTTATTTCCTCCTAACAGATGACCTTGTTTTGGTACAGACAGGATAAAAGTCACATAAAATGTGAGGGAAAAAAAAAAAAAGCTTTTGAAATGATTTATCACAATCTCTGCACAAAACCATTCAAACTGTTAAAGATTAATGCAAAAAAAAAAAAAAAGTTTTGCAGAAAGAACACCTTGCCATCATTTGAAGCAATAACTAAGACAACAGCTGCACCTCCATCCAGCCCCCTCGTAACCACTGAACGTCCACGCTCTAATCAGCTAATTGCTGCTGTGGTAGACAAAAAAAAAATACTCTGACACGGCCTTTGCTTCTTTCTTTCATCCATTAATGATGTGCTGTGTCCTTTTCTCTTACTGCTTAGGCATTCGGCACATTCAGAAGCAGCAGATAATTGGAACAAGGTGACAATTCACGCTCCATAAGCCCTGCAGCCGTGGAGCCTGCTGCTCTACCTGTGATGGATGCTCATAAATATCGGCCTTAATGAAGGAGATGACTGTGGCTCCTATAAGTCACTTATGTCCTCATTACGCTGGTTAATTTTAACGCTGCCTTTGAAGCGCTCCCTCCGCCCTGCTGGCTGCCTGTCACAGATTTCCACCTGACTTGGCAGCAGAGTCAGGCCTGCCGCAGATAAACGCACCTGGGTACCAGGACGGCTGACAACGCCTCCGAGCCAAGGGAGCGTGTTCAACAAAAGCAGATTTAGATCCGCCGTCTCTCAGAGACAAGTCAGGTCAACAAGCATTGCGCGTCTTGTTTGGATATACAAGAGAGGCTTGAGACATGGACGCCGTTTGATGGCGGAGAGGCGCGGCGGCGCGGCAGAGCTGCTCTGTCCACCGGAGACCTTCATCACACGCCATCACACCGCAACCAAGACAAGACTGTAAACACCAAAAACGAATCATTCTGAAGCAGGCGAATCAAAACAAGCAATAAGTTGATTCCTATCAGATTATGGGATATTTTGCCATTACCTTATTTCATCAATCATCATCAATAGCTGCTTTTCCATGAACCATAGAATTGAAATTGAAATTAGGAAGTGAAGTAAGCACACCAATATCAGAAAGAACTCATCATGTTTTTTGCAGATTGGGTGTTTTTTCTTTTTTTATTCACCGTATTGAAATACATGCATTTTGAAAAACTGCAACAGAAACACTTTTTCCACATTACACAAATCACATGATCAATAGCCAGATGTTACTGCTAAAACAATTAAAGAAAGTAACAGGAAGTGGTAGGAGGATGATGGTCTGGCTTTTTCTCAGACAATGTACAACTGGGTCCTCCAGAACTCTCACAGCATCACACAGTTTATAAAACATTGTGTGTCATTCCAGCGTATTGCATCCATAACTCTTCCATCGATTAAAACATCTGACATTATCAATAATGACCTTATTTCGCCATAGGCTTCAGCAACATGAGTTTGGATGACCTTTTTCCTCAGTGCCGACCCTCACAAACCCTTAACATCTGTGGTAATGAGCGGCGGCAGAGCTGGGAACCTCACTATCAATTTATGATTCATCCCACTTTTATGTTTCGCTTCAGAATCTATAACTGGTTCAATAAACAGCTAGGAGGCACTATAGTTTAAAGCCTGAACTTCTGTCCACTTTGCATAAAATCATTTACTCATGCCCTTAATCCACTGTATCGTAATATATAAAGGCGTCCTCCACAAATTAGATTTTAGACAGTATAATAGAGAACACCGTGTGAGCCCGGAGAAGATAATTAGAGTTGGATAAAAGTTTCATAAAGGCGCATCCAAAGGCCTCAGCTCTAATTGACAAATGAAAAATGTTTAGCGCAAACAATAAATGCTGCTTGTTCATATGGATTATGCTTGTACTTCTTTACTATATTGCCTGCAAGTTAACTTAGTAAAGAATCTTGAAAATTAAAGACATTTTTTTTTTTTTTCAGTGTTTCTTTCTGGGAGTCTGTTAAGAAGCAGAAGTTCTATTTTAGTCCCAGAGTGTGTAATTGTCAACATGCTGTTGTGTATCAAAGTACTGCTGAAATGTTTGTTTGTTACCATGTGGGTGCGTCCTCTGTGGCGGCCATCTTGTGTTCCAGCCTCAAACCCAACTCTGTCACAGGAAGTGAGCTCATAGGAGTTTGATTGGTTGAGAATTAGAAGAAAGTCAAAAATAATGAAGAAAATAAATTGCCTTGTAAAATGTGCACTTGCATACATGACAGATGTTTCTGGTCAACTGCCAATAAAAACCAAAAAGAAGAAGAAGCCATTTTGAAAGGTGCTTTTATGCTCATAGAACAACAAACCGGCTTTGTTTGCTGCACAGCCAAGTCAGAGTGAGGTGTCCAAAGTTCAGCTTAGACTTCCTGAGGCGGCATATCTTTACCTCCAGCTGCACATTGTCATCTTTATACTTTGGTTACCTCAAACATTGCTCAGAGTAACACCAGCTGCAGTGTCACACTGGATTCTACCTACAAAGAGAGAGAGTGAGAGGAAGAGAGAGAGAGAGAGAGGCAAACCTTTCTAAAGTTCATTTTTCCTTTCATTTCTATTCTTTATACTAATCCTTATCTGAAGGATTAGTTTGGATTTTTTTGGATGGAGCTTCTGTGAGGGTAATATCGGTAATAGTTCCTTTTAGCTGTAGCAGAGAGATACCACATCACAGCGAGCTTCTCAGCTGAATCGGAGTCCCTCCATCTAATGTTCAAACAGCTATGAGACCTGGAGAGCTCAGGAGCCTTTGATGTCACTGATGTGAAATCCAAAAGTTTACTCCGTCTCCCAGCACTGCGTCACGGCAAACAGGATGGACTGACACCGCTGAAAAACTGGACCAACCAGAACAGGAACAAAAAGTATCAAACATAGCAAAAATAACCCGAGTGAAGTCGGCCCCCTACCTTCTTTAAATCAGACATTTTTTTTTGCTGGTTTGATCGAGTTTGTGCAGCAAAATCTTTTGTTTGTGCCGCTATCATTTCAAAGATATTAAGGAATGTTTCCGGAGGTCATGAAAGGTCAACCAGCCCCTCCTACCTTCTTCAAACCAAACAAAATTGGTGTCAATCAACTCGACTACATTTGTGCTGGTTTGTGCAGCAAAATATTTTTGTTTGTGCTGCTTTGGGTTTGAAGCTATTAATGAAAGTTTAACTAGGCCCCACAAATTTTACTAAATAAAAATTACCTTTAAACTTTATTTTTGGTATTCCTTACCGTTACGATCACAGCAGCTCTATAATTTTCCTTCCTTTCTTGACCAAATATTTCTTGATTTATTACATTAAAATAAATCGAACTGTTTTGGTTTTAACATGGCTGTCTTTATAAAATGAACACCGTAGTGTGAACATATTAACATGGAAAGTACAAAGACAAACAGCAAAACTCCAACATAAAACTCACAGTCAGGTCTACTGCTCTTTTCTCAGAGGTGAAAATGGCTCCAACACACTGAATGTTAAATAAACCAGCGCCTGGTATTAAGTTATTGGAACTGAAGACACAACAAATTCTTAAAAACTCCCAGAATATTGCAAAACTGCTGGAGCAAAAACTTTAAAAATCCACCTGCTTGGAGCTGCTTTTGAAACATAACAGATTAAGAATTTAAAGATGGCATTTGACTAAATGTAATGTTTCAATTGTTGATTCAATGTTGCATGATTTTGTGTTTTTATCATATAAAGCACCTTGAAATGCCTTGTCGCAGAAATGTGCTATACAAACAAAACTTGATTTTGACTTAAGAAAAACATTGTCTACACGTTACATTACATTTATTACAGCTGAAACGATTAATCAGACAAATGTATTTGCGAAACGTATTTCGAAAAATTGCAATGGAAACGCTTGTCAAAACACATGATCAACAACCGGATGTTTCTACTGGCAAAAACAACAAAGAAGATAACAGGAAGTGGAAAGAAGATGATGTTTTGTTCTTTTCTCAGACAATATTCAGTTGGCTCCACCAGGTCTCTCGCAGTCTCACAAAGTTCATAACAAGTTATGTGTCATTACAACTTGTTGAGTCCATAACTCCTCTGTAAAATCACCGACTACAATTTCCCTGAAACGCTGCACACTTAGCTGCTCCTAAGTAGGAGGGGGCTTGTTGCTCCAGTGACCCTGGCAACTCCTCCGACAGTTAGATGATGAGCGATAGCAACATGGTTAAGTTATGAATATATCTATTGCAATGGCTTACTTCTGTCGCTGTCATTATTTTTCATGACTTGTGCTGTGACAAGCTTATTCATGTGTGATCTTGTGATGGAAACGCAGCTAATATGTTGTGTTTTATGCTATAATAAATTATGAAATTTTGTGGTCGTGTATGATCTGCTGCATCTAAATCTCATCAAGAGATTTGTAAATATCTACTCACATGTTTTTTAATTAGTGATTGAGGCAAATAACTAACTAATTGCAGGCTCACGGGCAAATAATTCCCAAACTTCTCCTTCATGAACGGTAAATGATGGCAGCTCACTCACAGTTTGCTTTAGCATCGCTTGTAAAAGCTGTGGAAATTCAAAGAAAAAGAAATTGTGAAAGCTGACAGGACTTTCTGCTCCTCCTTCCTGGTCCTCCTGGCTGAGCAGAACATTACTATTTCACACAGCAGCTGCAGACTCAAAGTCCTTTCAAAATCTCTTACATCCGCGAAACCACTGGGGACTTCTTGTGGATTTTCGTAGGAGTTAAGAAAGGTGGGAGCCAAATCTGAGCAGCGCAAGCAGTGTGAGTTTTGCCTCTGCGTGGTGAAGACCCTCTCAGCTTTTCAGGAACCGTTCTCGAATATTTGAAAGGCAAGGAGTGAGGAGATGTCAGAGCGCTCCTTGACACGCAAGGAAAACGAGCGGCTGAATAAGAAAGCAGCAAAAGGTTCTGCACGCGGCGCTGGGAGACCGCAGGGTGAACTCTAGAAGAGAGTCGCCAGAATCACTGAAAGGACACCGACTTTAAGGCCAGGCAGACGCACACAAACCGTACAGGAATAAATTCAGTGACATTTGCTCTGACCCCAACGTGAACTCTGAGACAAACCTGACTTGAATCCCAAAAGTCCAATAATTCAGATTATAAAAATGGCTTCCATTCTATTGAGCATCCATGAACACGTGTTCACTGCTGCTGCTGCTGCTGCACACTGTGAGAAGAAACAGATGTAATTTGGGACTTTCTAATTCAAGTAGAATTTAGTTGTGGAGACATTTTTTGTTTCGCACAGCAGCACAAATCATCCATTTTCTCACAGGAAAATATTTATGCTTAATATTTTCTTCATTTTTGCTGTAGAGTACCAGCATTTCCATTACAAAAGTGCCTTTGTTGCTATTCTGCTAATGTTAAACAAAACAAAAAATGTAATACTGACATTTTTGAGCTTGAAATTGTGTTAGAATGTTATTTCCTCATCAAAACATGCCTATCGTGTTGCTTTGATTCTTTCATGCTCGTTTGAGAAATCCTCGAATCTCCTCTGGCAACCATTCAACTTCGCAAAAGGCCTCGACGAACCTAGCTCCGCCTTCCAGACGCAGCTCCTCCTCGCAGCAACAGTTTCCACGCTTCTGCTTCCTCACGAATCCCCTTCAGACTAACCAGAAGCAACTAGCAAAAACATGTTGAAACTGCGCATCTGCTGAGCTCATGATAGAGGCTACATTTCAGAGCAATGCTGGTAAAAATGTTGTTTAAAGGGTTAATAGAGGAGCTATGTTGTAATGACTTTCTCATGGCGGAGTTTCAAGAAGAGCAGGAATTTTTAAAGAGATAGAGACCCAATCTCTAGGTGATGAGTTACAAAGTCAAATTTCTTTTTTTTTCGTTTTTAAGCAAACGCATATATGGAACTGAAGGTAACACGCTACTTGATTGTGTACCTGGGAAATATATAATAACTGCAATAGATTTGCACATCTACTCTATATAGATTACAGATTCTTCAAAAACCAGATCGGATTGGTGAACCTTCATTTCTGAAAACAGGAAAGGAGATTTTTACTTTCTCCCCAAATATTTTTTTTCCATATCCTCTTTCTCCTCAACCCAGCATTTTATATTATTGGATGTTTTATTCGACTCGTGTTACTTACACAGAGTGAGCTGGGAATGTGACGAAGCCGCCACTAAAAGCCTTTCAGTGTAGCTCGTCACTGGTATAGATGATGAAAGCTTCTCTGCTAATGTCTTTCCAACCCACCATTGTTATCCTCACACCTAGACATCCACACATTTAATGCCGATTGGCTGAAGCAGGTTCCAAAATATAACCTTGAGTGAGGCAGGATGGACTGGTGATTATATGGGACTACAATAAGAGGCCTGCTCACATGTGTGCTGGATAGGAACCCTGAAGGGGATGCGCAAAGTGAGGTAGGTGTTCATGTACAATATTGCAAAACAGAAATTTCACATTAGTGGTTGGGATAAATAGAGCTCGGATGTAGCAGGATATTGCGAGGTGGTCAGTCGACTATATGGGATTAGACATCAGCGGGTGAAGGCTCAGCCTTCCAGAATGAGAGAGGAGTCGGCCACATTGTTTACAGATAGACACACATATTGTGGCATGACGTTGTCGAGCAATTTTCCTACCCCAGCACCCGTCATCCCGCCTGTATGCTTCTCAGCAAAGCCTCTTACACGGCCTGTAATCAATTTTAAAAGGTTGAACAGTATGAAAAGCAATTACACGGCACATGTGTCCACTGTTGGAGAGGAGAGGTGGCTTCCCCAGTGATTACAGTGCATAGATCTGGAGCTCTGTCAGTTCTAGGTTGTTTCTGTTAGATCCTCCTGTTACACCAGAGGCCCAAACAGCCTTACAGCCCTGATTGACAGTGACAGGCTCTGACAGTTATTGACAGGTTCCTGCGCTTCCCAGAAAGGGCAACGGCGAGCGGAAGCGAGAGAGAAACGAGAAGGGGTATACTCTATCGTTGGTGTGCTCAAAGATCTGGTGTGCGAGTGTTTTCTTTTAAAATAGCAGAAAGTATTTTTTTTTTTTTTTTTTTTTTATGGGCGGTGGATATTGTTGATCTAATATCTGCCACTCGTGATGTTTTCCAGTGACACGTCTCTTTAAATTTGCTCTGTTTTCCACCTTTTCGTGTTATTCATATACTTTTACAGCTGTTTTCTTTCAGCACTTCTTCGGCTCTACTGGATTCGGTTACAGAAGCCTTTTTCCATTTTACATCGCAATTCAGTTCCACTTCAACATGCAGTCATCATTGTCATACAAAGGCAGGCTGAAAAGTGACATGATGTGATTTGTATGCGACACAGATGCATATTTTTGGGTCAATCTCTATTGCACTACTTACATTTTCTTATCAGCCAACAAATACGTAAAATGTTTGCACCTCATCGTTGGACGCTGGCGATAACTTGAGCACGAGGACGATGAGTCACTCATCTGAGTTTTTAAAAATATGGGTTGTGATAATCACAACGAGGTCAGCTTACAACTCAACCCTCCAGCCAAACTGTGATTGGCAGGACGTCTTTCGGCGTTCCATTTTCAGCTTGTTTGGAACCCCAACAGAGTAGATCCTAAAAAAAGGATCTGCTAACAAGAACTGGTAGCTAAAGGAAAGCTTGTAGAGAATGATTTAAAAGACTAACGCTCTCTGGAAATGAAGCCTGACCAAAACTTACTGTACAGTTCTACTGTAAACTGTGGACTATTCAAAATTAAAGGAATCTCAAAAATGTGCTTAATTAGATTATGAAAATAACTGTGTCTAATTTGGTGCCTTCATTTCTCCCACTTAAAAAAATAAAAACAACAACAACAACAACAACAACAAAAGACAAGCAGATTTATTGTTATGATGATGGGGCTTTCAGGAAGCTTGATCACTTTGTAAGGAGTCAATATGGACACAGATGGTTGTACCCAAAAGCTGCTGGCTTATGAGCTTTTATATTTAGCTCTTGTGAATAAACGTGAAATGGTACCTTCAGTCCTAAACCCCAGAATGCGTCTGAAGCCAGCAGGCTGTTATTAGCCGACCAGCCAGCGTACCACTGTCAACATCTGAAATGAAGGTGACACGTTTCACCACAACATCACAACTGATTGCCTCACACCTACACTAACCTTCCAGTTGTAAATCACAGGATCATCAGATTAAAAATGAATCCCTAGGCGTCGCAGACAGGCATCGATAGATGCACCGTCAGGCTGTTGGGTTTAAAGGAAGCTTAAAGCTTCCAGGAAAAAATAAAATAAAATCCCGGAACATCTTCTGTCTGCGCCGAGAGGTTTAAAGAACATTTTGAAGCTGAATTAATTGATTTTTCATTTTGTTTCGTACCAGTATGACAAATTAAAACATGTTCAAAGGATTTATCTTTAAAGCCCAATATGAAAGCCGTGACAGATGTTTGTATGACATTTGACCATTTTGTGCTGAATCTTGTTTGTTCTTCCCTTTTTATGTTTAAAATGTGTAAAATATATTTCAATAATACATTTTACATATTATTGCCTCACAGGTATGGGAGCCCAGAAAAGAGAAAATCCTCCAATTTTCTCTTTTTCTTGATTCTCAATGTCATGAGGGAAAAAAATTTTTCTAGATTCAGAGTTTTTACATTTTAGGAAAACCCTGGACAGACTAAAACCCACATTCACACTGCAGCCTGAAGTGACCCAATTCCGTTTTTTTTTTTTTATCAAATCAGATTTTTCTTTGCTGTGATCACATTCAAATAATGCTGCGACCTGCATGTGATCTCCAGTGTGAACGGCAAACAACCTGAACGTTTCCTGCATGCGCAGTAGAGGGCGCAATAAAGTCACACATATAGCGAGTGCTCAGTGTTTGCGAAGTAAACGTGGATTCTAACGGTGGAGTACAGCTTATGAAGTTGTTTTCCAACCAGAACCAGCATATTATCAACTTCATCCTTGGTATAGTCCGCCATGGTTGTTATTTTTTTTTCCTGCTTGCGCGTTTCATGACGCGCAGTAGTGAGATTTGTCGAGTATCAGTGACGTTCAGCTCGGATGAATTCGACCCGGACGTTCAGATTTAGGTAACATTTGAAAAGATCGGATCTGTATCGGGTGTCAAAGTGACCTGGGTCGCATTAAAAACAAAAAAATCAGACTTGTGTTGTTCAGACAGTCATGAAAAGATCAGACAAAGGTCAAATTACGAAAAAAAAAAGTTAAATACAAAAATGGGTCACTGCGGGCTGCAGTGTGAAGGCAGCCTTAGTTACCAAGAACAAAAAAAAAAGGAGAGTAATTAAAAAAAAAGTGGGCTAATTATTTCTGGTTCTGCTGCATTGCTTTGAAAACACTTTTAAACACAACAATATTACAAAATGTGGACAGCTAAATCATGTGTACTTTTAATCTGCATGTAAATGTAAATGGTCCTGGCACGCTCCAGTGATGGCTGGAAATACGCCTGGAGAGCAGAGCAGCAATCCAACAACAATCTGAAACGTCTTAAATAAAGCAGAGAGAAAACTCTGAATCAAAGATTGGTGCCTGTTGAAGCTGGTGGGAGCTCTGTTTATTGCTCCTGACATTTGAATAAAGTGGAGATCAGAACAAAAGACCACAGAGAAATTATCTCGCAAACTGACATAGTTGCACCTTGTTTGAAAAATGTCTTCAACACCTTCAGAATTAAAACATATCAGCCTGACTGAATGGCATTAATCACTGCTTCAGCTATGACAAATGCCTTAAGCATTACCTGGGCTCTCTCCTGCCGCATTTTAATTGAAAGGCCAGAAACTAATTACCAACTGTGACTGTGTGACAAAGCTGCAATTCCAGTTCATTTCCCTTGTCAAACATGACGGGGTGGGCGAACACTAGAACTTGCCAAACTCAAGGCTCCCTTTGCATAAGTCCTCTACCTCCTTCTCTTAGTACATTCTGGATTTCCAGATCACTCCAGTCTCCCAGTGTGAGGAACCATGTGGTAAATTAAAACTCAAAAGAGGGAAGCTGAGGAAGGTGTTCAGTTTGGGGGAACAGAGGGCCCATGGTGGGACTCAGAGGAAATGGCTGGCTTTAAGGATAATACTAAGACAAAAAAAATGTTGAAGACCCAAGTAATCAACATCGTCTCAGCAGGTTATTGTTTTACTCCTCTCAACAAACCCAATTGGTTATACATTTTAGTGTTTCAGTTTCAGTAGTGCTGACTTTTTCAGTTCTCTAAGACACTGAATAAACACTAATCTATCATCAAAAAGGGTAAATACTACAGTAAAACTCGCAACAAATGCCAGAGAGTTCATTACAACACATTCTGGTGAACTCAATGTGTCAAGGCTAGTTTGTGTGATAATCTGCTGGAGAATCTACCCATCTACCGCTCTTGAGTTGACATTCTCAGCAGAGATTTCCCAAAACCTTCACCTTCACCTTCACCTTTGCAACTTCTTCTACTAGGAAACCCGGGCAGTCCCAGCCCAGCCCGGGACTTCCTGCTGAATTTAGGTCCATTCATGTCTCCCTTCAGTGCTCTGACCAATCAGCTAACAGAAGGAGAAGTAATGAACGACAACATCATTCATCTATGCTGTCCACGTACGCGCTGCTCAATGTGCTAATGACCTGCCTCTTGGTTCTGATTGGTTGTTTCTAGTTAGCACTAGGAAGACTGGGAGTTTGATGATCTGTCAGGCTGAATAGTAAACTGACAGCTGTAAGTCTGTGCTCAGCTCCTGCACCGTTTTAGCTCAGATCCTGGAGCCTGGCACAACGCTCTGCTATGTGGGTAAAAGAGGTACCGACTTCACTTCAGATCAATCCTCCTGTTAAACCAGATCCTGGCACAAGAACTGTAGGGCAACTTCACTACACATCGTTTTCATCGTCTTTGAGCTTCACCTCTGGCTGACGAGCCCAGGGAAACCCCTGAGATACATCAATCAAAAAGAAAACAAAAACATTCACTGTTCGGCAGAACGACTGTAAGAAGTCAGCAGAAACAGGTTTTCTGATCTATTGTGAGATCACCAAATTTCACAGGGTGTAATCGCTCGTGGCGTTTGCTTCTCGAGAAGACAAATTATAGCTTGAAAACTAAACAGTGATTCCCAACTGCTCAGCGTTTTCCCTGAATTGAAACTTCAGTCTCTCAATACACATGAACTATTTACAGTAAACAGAAAAGGACAGAGGTACTTTAGGCCAAAGGCCAATATGTCAGTCAGGCTGAAATGAAGCATCTCTGTTTTCAGCTGTCAACTCCATGCCATTGATTTATGAATATATCACACTGTAATTGATTGGGATGGGATGCTGGAGGCTCTTGTTAATATTTCACTTGACCTCTCACCAAATTGGAGCTTATCAGCTCTGACAGATGACTCGCATGTGAGATGTGAAATGAAAGCTGTTGCTCTCCTCTCCATTTCATTAAAAATGCAGCGGAGGAGCCTGCCGGAGGTGAGGCGTAATGAGCGGAAGCGCCGGGACCTCGGTGGGTCCCGTCCGCCTCGGCTCACCCTGCCGCTCTATCAGGGAAACCTTTGTTTTTCCTCCCCTGTGCTTCATCATCAGATTTTACCAGTTGCAGGTAATTATCAGCTCGTTGGCAGCAGCGCCAGAATCAGATTCCGTTGTTTTATAATTAATTGAATTCAACACCTAAATATCTGCAGTTTGTTCCGTTCGTGTCACTTATTATCGATGAGCACACGTGGCAATCTTGTCGCAGAGTTTGAAGCAATTTGTGTCTTTCATCCATGAAGATGCATGCCGCCATGTTTAGGTGCCGATTCTGAGCGTGTTTAGTACGTCAGGGATGCTAGCTTGCTGACAGCCCGAAATGACCCATTTTTTTTTTACCTTTTTCTGATCTTTTTATGATATATATATTTGGAAGCGTGAACGGCCAGAGCAAAATAAAATCCGATTTGAGAAAAAAAATTGGAATTGGGTCACTTGAGGCTGCAGTGTGACTCCATGAATTGTCGTAGTATTGACAATTAATAGTGCCCTTTTTTTATTCCACATTTTTCTGCTTTATGAAATTTCTGACTCAATGGAAAGCACACGTGTGTCACGCGATAAATGACGTCCAGTGGCAGGCCTATCAATGGTGAGCATCCACCAGCAGAAACATGAATCAAGTCTCCATGGCTGTGATGTATAGAATGAAACATGCTGTCAGTAGGTCGGGAAAATGTCTGTATGTTAAAAAAAAAAAGAGTGGATAATTCCGTCTTAATTACCATCCACAATGAGCGGCACCACATTATGATCTGGTCTAATGAGATGATATCAGGAAAGGCAGGAGGACGGGATAACCGATAGGCCTCTGGTGAGGCGTTCCCCTCCAGGAGGGATGGGATTGCTACAAGCAGGCAGATATTATCTCCTCTGACGCCCATTGTGGAGCCAACTCCCTCTGCTGAGGCGCGGGGCCTGCAAGCGCATTGTTGGAATTGATTTAGTGAAGTGGAGCCCAATCTTTGGACACTTTGCTGCTATTGACTGCAGCTTCAAATCACAATTTCGAACAGAGCTAAGTCGGGGATTTAATTAAAACTCAAAAGGGGGACTGACTGACATTGCGGACAGGGTAAGATGCGAGGAATCAATTGTGCAATGCAAATGAGTTTCAAATCCCCCTTTGATTTCTGCTTCTATTATTTATTTATTTCTGTCTTTAAACCTCCACAGCTCTCTGGTGAGCAAGCTGGGGAAATCTTTATTCAGCAGAGAAGAAGATAGGCGAATGCTTAAGCTCATTACTGAAATATGGGCCTAAATGATTAGAGTTCCATCCCATGATCATGTCATTCAAAAGGAGCCTGCCGAACGAGCGGCTTCAGCCAATTTCAAAAAGGATATCAGAGAAAAGGAAAACCACCAAGATGTGTTTTCACATTTTCACAAGTGGTACAGCAGATGTTGATCCACTTCCATCTAGTGCAGAACAGAATCCTCTTATCTAAAATATCAGCGAGAGGCAGGGAGTTTTTCAATTACCAACGTGTTGACATGAAATCCGCCGATCCACACGACTGAATTGACATATTGTTTTCGGAACATGTCATTTTACCACCCACAACCAGATAAGATGGCACACTGTTTCCTCTTCTTTTTGTGTTTTTGTTCAGGCATCAGCAGCTACAAGTTGTTAAACGATGGCGTCTCTCTGAGAGGCGGCAGGTTTCTGCGTTTTCCTGTCAAACTGTGAGCTTCAGGAGACTCCAAAGGCAACGTGTGGCGTTAACTTTAATCCCGTCCAATTAGCATTTTACACATGCAGCCGACATGACAAGTCAGAAAATCAAGTGCTGCTCCTTCCTTCAGGGCTCTTAGTGTCTCATAAAGGCATTTCTGAATATCTTTCCCATCAATAGCTGTTTGCTTAGATGTTTTTTATTGCTGTATCAAAGCATTTTGTCAAAAGAATATTTTATTTTAAAGTTGAAAGTAACATATAGTCATCAATTATAAAACATGATGCAATAAACATGACATTTTATCTAATGCTGTCATCAAAATGATCAAGCAATACACATCAAACATGTTGATTAATGTTTCATCTAGTGCTAATGAAAGGGAACTTTAAATGAAACTTTTTTCATCTCAGTTTAAAGGAACTCAGTGTTTCTGCTATTTTGCAGTTTTTTGGAAGTTTGTTCTAGATTTGCGGCACATAGAAGCTGAATGCTGCTTCTTCAGGTTTGGTTCAGCATACGCATGGATAAGTCTGTCTGGATCTCAGTGAGACATCAGTCCTCTAATTCTGAAATTATTCTTCAGGTGATAGAAGGCCAACTTTGTAACTGACTTTATGTGACTCTGAAGGTTCAGGTCAGAGTTCATCAGTGCAGCCAGATTTCAGGTCTGATCTCTCGTTTCTGGCTGTAGTAACTCAACCTGTGTGCTGAATGTAGATCATTTCTGTTTCGGTCTGAACATAATAAATTCAGTTTTGTTTCTGTTCCACTGGAGGAACTTATGGAACATCTTGTTCTAAGCAGCTGTTTAGAGCTTGGATGGGTTCAGAGTCACCAGGTGTCATCATGATGTACAGCTGAGTATAATTTTGCGTAACTATGGTAATTAATCTTAAGTCGTTAAGTAGTAGTTGAGTAGCCATGTGTTACTTTTACAAGACCAAAAGTTTTGGCTGAAAATGTTGTTATTGGACAATACCAATAACAAAAATGTGTGAATAACCAACGATGGCCGGAATGTTGATCAACTGTGAGTTTAACACACACGCACACACACGCACACACACACACTGAAACCCCTCAGTTTCCCTGTGGACATTTCAGATGCAACGTTTACTATTTTAAAACTTCTTAAACTCTTATTTAAAGGAGTTTTTATATCTTTTACCAAAAAAAAAGGGTTTTTTTTTGTTTGTCTTTTTTTTTCAGTTTTCTTGTGGTGCCTCACATTTAAGAAATCGTGTGTATGAGAGAGAGAGACACGACCACCTTCTCTGATGACATAGTCAGAAGCAGAGTGGAGCGTCTCTCTGCAGCTCGGTTTAGAAAGAGTCCACCGTTTCTAATCAAGACGTCTGTCGTCAGCTGGGTAAAGCACTGACCAATAATAAATACTCCGCAAACTGCCTCTCTGGGTCCAACTCTCTGTGTCTTAGTGCGGCCTATTTAAAGACATCTCAGTGGCAGATCCACTCTGAGCCTCATTGCTGATCTTGCTGCCTGTTTTCATGTGCAGCAGAAGGCAATAACAGCATGAAACAGAAAAAAAAACAAAACAGTTGGCCGATCAGAGCCCCCGCTGCTCCTGCTCTCTGGATCAGATCTCATTTAAATTTGCAGACGGCTCACCGCTGCCATGCTGTGAAATCTGTAAAGAAGAGTATAATAGTAAATCTGAAAAAACAGGTGCACCACACTTTGTTGCTCTAACTGCAGCTGTTGGGGTAACTAATGTTTTGCAGCGTTTAGATCTGCTTTACTGCTGATGCGATGATGGGATCCGTGTCGTTTGTTAGCTTAAATTGGTCGTTATGTCATCACAGCTTACCCTCACTTCTGTCTGTCTTGATTGTCTCTGCTTGTTTAAGGGTTTCATGGAACCTTTCCATCATGACATGACTGATGGGCTTGGAGAGGCTGTAAAATATCACTGGGAACAGCAAAGACAACAGCCGAATTCAGCAGTAACTGAACTAAAATGGAGAGCTTAAATACTGGGAGGCCTGACTGCTAGATATGAGGAGAGAGATGACAAGAGAGGAGCAAACAGGGAAGAAAACACACAATGTAAGAGATCAAAAATACACTAAACACGAAACAACGACAGAGCAAAGTGTGATCTAATCAAAGGAAAACTGAACATTCACGCATACAAAAAGTCTGACAAAAAGTGAAAGGTTGTCGGGTTGTGAACACTTTCACAAAGCGGTGGGCATCCATTCCTGTATCTTTGCAGAGTGAATCATGCAGAGGAGAGCTGGAAGGTCTCATCCTCACCAGACCTGTCCAGCAGCACAGAAATCCCCCTTCTTGTAACAAATGTCAGCACTGGCAATGCATCATGGTCTAAGGTGATCAATCTAGTGAGCAGCTACTGTTGGTCCACAGGTGGTGTGGCGAACAGCACAACCGTGGGAGACACCATGCAGGACAACATGCGACTCTTCAGAAGGAAGACTTGTTTTCTAAACCCAACAGCCAAATGACTGAACAACTGATGATAATTCTGTTAAGATCATTCGTGAAATTCACAGCTCTATTTATTTTCATGTAACGATTTTACCGAATATCTTATGTGCAACGGCTGACAAGCAAACAAATTCGACTGCCACTCCCCTTACTCAGTTCCTTCAGACAAACCAGAAGCATTTAACAAACACTGGTGCTGATGCTGTCTGGTCCCAGCAGCCAAGCAGGGTTCTGGTCCCAGAAACAAGCCTGTTATAGTAAAATAAGGGGCCAAGAGCCACCGCCCGGCTGCTTTCACACCACCCGGCCTCACACATAAACCTACACACACACGCACACAGACACGCACACAGACACACAGACACACACACGCACACACACGCACACACGCGCACACGCACACACACACACACACGCAGACACACACACACACACACACAGACACGCACACGGGGAGAAAGAAAAGCTGACAAAGAGAGAGAAAGGGGAGCCTGAACGGCCAGATCTCCTCTGCAGATCTGTTGATGTCTCTCCGCTCTCCGGGGAGGAGTGCCAAGTCAGCACAGAGTTGAATGACAGATAGAGGAAGAGGGAGGAATGTGCTGGAGTTGGTCTGGTTGTGCATCTAAAGCAGGGGAGAGCAGGACGGAGCGCTGCCAGCAGCGGCAGGGGAGGACAAACCGTCACTCACTGACCACACTATTCAAACTGCAGGAGGATAAAAAGAGGCTCTGAAATGTGCCAGCGCAGCAGGAAAACACATCAAAAGATATCTGTGCTGTTTCTGAACATGCGTAGTGAGTGGAGTCAGGCAGTGTGTTTCTGTTCATTATGAATGAAGGCAACAAGACCTATATGAGTGGACAGTTTAGAAAACAAGCTAAATATTTTGTGGATAGGCCATAAAATGTTGCCGGCAGTTAGTTTTTTTTTGTTTTTTTTTAAACTCTAATGCTGTAAATGTTGTGATAACAGTATGATGAAATGAAAAGCTTTCAGGGTAAAGCCGCTGCTTTTGTTGTGTTTTTTAAAAATCTTTTTATATTTAAAAGCAATATTTTCAAAATGAGATAAAGAGGAGACCTTTTACATTTCAATGCCGATTGGATTTGTTTGACATCAACAAAGAAATGTCTGTTTTCATTGTTTTCCTGTAAGATTTTAACTTAAAACATGTTTCTTGTTTATCCAAATGTTTGACGACTTAATCGACTTTAATGCTGATGAAGAAGTACCAGTTACGAAGTGAAGTAATCTGACAGTAGAACTACTGCTGTTTTCATCAATATTAAGGAATTATCGACTGAAAACTAGCTCCTACATTTTTGTTAATTAGTTACTTCTAAGTTAGTACATTTGAAATAAGACAAAACTGAGATATTTGTACTAGAAACTGAATGGAAATACTTGGCAAGGTTTTGTGTTTTTGAAACGCTAAATGCACCAGTCTCTACATCACTGAATAATTCTGGGGTTTTTTTTTGTTTTTTTTTTTTGTTACATACAAATATCGCCTTCGAATATGAAACTGCTACAAGGACATACAGATACTTTTGCTTAATAAAGAAAATCCACCCCTTCATTTTCTGCGGTTTTGTATGTTTTGTAAGTATTTGGGATTTGGGAGAACAAAGTTTAGATTCAAACTTTACATTGGCATCATGCCAACGTGGAACCTGTAATGTGTTCTTTTTTACGCTTGTGGTTCCAGAGTTGTCTCGGATATTTTTGGGAAAAGTTATTATTAGTTAGTTATTATTTACTGTGGTTATTTGCAGCAGTTCTCTGCTGAAAATTGGAAATAAGTTGTCAGTAGAAAACCACTCCATTCACTCCAATGCTATGGAAGAAAAAAAATTAATTGTAAAATTAATGAGAATGGATGGATTAAAAGCTACAACTTTTAATCCATGAATTGAACTAGAACATTACATTCTGTACATATTGTTTCATGCTTTCTGGATATACGACAAAACCTCAGTTCATTTCCCATCATCTCACTAAATAATTCCTTGATTGTAGAACTTCTTCGCTTTGCACGAAGCTCCTCCAACGTTCCAAAGAAAGATGAACGTTTCCGAGAATTCCACTGCGGGATATGTCATGTCTGACCTTCATGCCAGGTCAGCCTGAGTTACCGCTTAATGTCCCCTCCGGTGACAGCGAAGCCGTGACGAACAATCTCCATCTAGAAATGTCTTTTGCAGGCAGTTTAAGAGACGCCCCGGCTCCATCTACCACGGCAGACAAAGATGTTCTCGAGATGAGGCTTTTAGAGGCGTGAATAAAAATAGGTTCACCTCACGTTGGCGTGAATACCTTTGCCAAAGGTTTTTGCTTCATTTGCCTGACACTTAACAAGGAGCCAGGAGAGTTCCCCACTTATTCAACATTACTCCTTCACTGGCAGCCTC
>VMRN01000084.1:1142786-1205824 GCA_010277015.1 Poeciliopsis turrubarensis | reverse complement strand
AAGAGCATCGTGAAGACAAAGGAAGACAGCAGACGTGTAATGTTGCACTCAGACCGAACGCATTTTGTGCATCAAAAAGGCGCCGACCTCTTCATATATCATTAAATATTTGTTCAACAAAACTAAATATATATCACTTCTTGTATAAAAATCACTGAGCACAAACATAGAGGAAAAAACCAAAAACAGTCCAAATCCAAAACAGGTATAACACAATTTGAAGGCTGACCTGTGTCGCATTTGTTTGTCCTCCATTAGCGTCTTTGTGTGGTGCAATTTCCTGGGCTCTTGGTCCTTCCATCCAGTTGGATAATCAGCCACTATGTCACATGGTGGAGTCTCTCTGATTGGTTGACGTGCCGAGTCAAATTCTCGACATCTGAAAATTCTTCCAAAGGCGCAAGACTTCTCGACGCCAGATGCATGTCCACAGTAGACTTTCCTTGACAAACGGACGCCCTTGATGCTCAGAACGCGTTCTGCCTGAACAAACTATAAGCCCTGAAGTTCTGGAGCATTTTAATAAAGGGTTGAGTTAATCCAGGCTTAGAACATCTGATGGAACTGTGTTCAATCTGTCCTCTGAATATGGATGAAGCTTGGAACACTGAGATCCATCAAGGAGTTTCAATCATAGAATCAGCTGAGAGACACTCAGGGAGAGCTTCTTGAGGAAGAATTCATCAACACAACACACATTGGTCAAATGCTGTAAATGTGGCTCAATAAAAACATTGTTGAAAAAATGTCTGGGTGCCGTAAGTCCTAAAGCTAATGAAGCTGATGTGGAGGAAACTGGTAGGACAGGAAACTGGTCAGAGTTAACGGGAAGATGGATGGAGAGAAACACACAGCGGTCAATATCAGGTTTACTTATATAACACATTTACCGCAGCTCAAACTGCACAGAGGCCTTCACAAGGTAAATGCAACTTAGGATAAATAAAATGCACCACAACTGTACAATCACCTGTAAAAAGTATTTAAAAAGTAAATAAGACAATAAGAATAATAACAAAACAGCAGTGACATAAAAATTTATTGGTGTTTTGTACAAAGATAACGTGCTGCGACGGTCCAGTCAAAGTCCAGACCTAAATCCACTGAGGGATCTATAGGGAGGGTTTGAAAATGAATGTTTTGTTGTACAGAATAAGTTAGGAGAGATTTATTTAAAAAAAATTAATAAAAGATCAGAACGAATATTAAAAACAGTCATGCTGCAATTGGATGAACTCAGGTGTGTGAGCTAAATCTATGTTTTGTACTCCTTTAATGAAAAACAAATGTATAGAAATCATTTGTTAAACAAATAGTTAAACGTTTGATTATGTTTTATTTTCTGTGTTTATCTTCCATGATGTGTATTAGAAAAGTATGCAGGAAAAGCTCTGCTGCTTTGACTGTGATTATGCTTTATTTACACAAAGTGAATATTTAACCAACGATTTTTTAGTGTACACTTTTTGTTCTTGCCATTGACAGGAAGTTTAATATTATCTATTTTTGTACTTTAATATTATCTATTTTTGTACTTTGTCTTAATTTTTTGTCAGCATTCCGTTTTATTTTGACTGGTGTTTAAAAAAGTAAAAAGAAAAAAAAGGAGAAAAAAAAAAAAATTGAAATATTAAAACAGCTGAAGTGAACCTCAGCCGTTCAACATAAATAATGAATAAAGAAATGTTGAAATATGGAAAGCTGGAAGAGCCCTAATGTCATAATTTGTAAAATCCAAATAAAACACTCTAAAGTCAGAGAGAAAATGTTTACACATTTGTGTACACAAATGTAACAAATGTGTACACTACTTTACTTCATAAAGTAGTGTACACTGTCCTTCAGGGTGTTTGAGTCCAACTGAGACGGTTCAAAGCCACAGTAGCGTCACGGATGTCCAAAAACATGTTAGCCACAATGAAAACAGGGAAAAAGCCGAACTGTACGTTCTCCTTTCAGCTCCGCTGATCACACTGGAGCCTCCAAACGTGGAGGGCGCTTTAGATGTGCTGCTATTTATGCAGAGCAAGACCGCTGAGACCGCAACGCAGCGCTGTGTGACCCACATTCAGCAGACTTGAAAGTGCTGCTCGTTGCCAAGTTTAGCAGAGGGCAAAAGTACAACAGAGGGCACGGCTCTTTCATCAGGCGCCGCGCCCTGAGCGCGCGAGCGCTGAGAACACAACGCGCCTAAATGTTTCATGAAGGTCAGGAAAGCAACGTCCAGCTTTCACTACATCTACCTCGCTCCCTTTCAGAGGACAAATCTGTGTTTCATCATTGTTGTTTTGAATTTTGAATTATTGAATTATTTGAAGATATTTTATGCTTTTAAATGTTAGTTATAGTGGATTAGGAATGCAAACGACTGGGAGAAAACGGGAACTGTTGTATAAAAGTTCTCTGACAAGGAGCTTCAGGGGCTGCAATGCAAAGATGGACAAGCTGACACTGACAAATAAAAATAAAAAATAAATACAAATCAGGTTCCCTACAATGATTAATCATTAAATTGTGGAAAAAGCAGAGAGCAGGACACGTCGTCCAAAAGGAAATATTTGCAAAGAGCTGCAAAAGATCTGACAATGTGAGTGAGGTGGTTTATTCAGAATATATAAACCACAAGAGAGATTTGTGGTTACGCTACGTCTGACTGATTCCCCACAGAAAGGAGAAAACAGCAGCAGCAAGGCTTCCCGGGTCAAAGGTCAACAGCCTTCAATGTCTGAAAACACTGATTTTTTCCCACAGTCACAATAAATAAAACTGATTTAGTCATACGTTTTACATGACCTGTAAAAAACGATGAGAATTTTAATATCTAACATTCTTTATTCTTTGTATTTCTACTTTTAGATTTTATAATTAAACCTTTGTGAACAGAAGATGGATACATTTCCTCTTACAGGAAATTGTTTTTCTTTTTTTAAAACTTTTTTACTCTTTAAGTTTAAGTTTCTAAACTAATGAGAAAAATAAATAGATCTAAGATTTTTTTTTCTTTTGGTTCTATTAATCATTATATTATGAAAGTTCAACACCATTTTTTAATAAACTAAAATGAAAAACTGATAAAACCTCCCTTTGTGATTACGTGTATATTTAAAAACAGATTTAAGAGCCACTTTCAGCTCCAGGTCCACAGGTTGAAGAATCCAGCCCAGTCCTTCCTGTCAGCCCAGCTGTATGCAATGGTTGGGAAACTATTTTCAAGTTTCACAGCAAATTCTCAACTTCATATTGAGCAGGCCTTTGACTGGGCCATTTCAAGATGAATATTTTGACCTAAACTTTCAACCTCATTTTTATTTGGGGTAACATCAAGATCAGGAGTGTCCTCAAAAATGCTGGATGTGGCAGAATGCATATTATGGATTTCTCTGCATTTGATGGGTATTTCTAAAATAACATTCACTTCACTAACATTGAAGTGAAATGAGAATTTGGAAAATAAAGTCAGATATCAACATTAATCTGATATTCATATCTAGATCAATCCCGATGTTTAATGAAAATTCTACATCTGGAATCGGTGACAATGTGCTCAATCCATAAGGGCAGATCTAGTCAGTCCAATTCAGTGCTTTGTGCTTTATTAGTTGTCATTTCACATTATATTTAGAATTTCTAATTGTACTTTCTGAACCATTTAAAAGAAGGTTTGTTGTTTAAGTTTGTTGTTTAAGTGCTTTAAGAGCTTGACCAAGACAGACGCCGTATTGTTTTAGTCAGTTTCAGTTCTTTATTATCTATTGCACATTGATTGTTCTACTCCTAATTGCACTGATTGAACAGATTGAAGCTGTTTTTCTGTGTTTGTCCGAGTTCTTAAAGCTACAGTTGGAATTAAGCGTGCTCCGCTGGAGCAGGGGTATCAATTCAATTTGTAATTCAGCACATTTATGTCTGTGTTTAAAATTGTTTTAAATCCGTTCAGCTGTTTTTCTGCAGCAGATCGGCATCGGAAGGGAAGAAAGTGGATCGGTGCATCCTTACGAAATACATCAGCTCTCTGCCAAACGCTTGCTGAGTGATTCTCCCTAAAAACAGATCAGTACCAGTAAGAGCTCTCCGTCTTCTCTGTCCTCCTTCACCTGTTCGTGACAGGGAATCACCTGAGCAGCTGCAGCGCTGGCCGGACAAACGCTGGCCGGACAAACGCTTGACTTTCCTCCAACCAAGCCGAAGCTGGCCGGCAGACATAAGGGAATTAATTACACACTCGCAGATTCACAGTTGTGATTGCAAACACAATGAGTCGAATACAAACAAACAGTGGTCAGCATTCATTCACTCAGATGAATAAAACAGTAGCAGTCATTATCGGCGAGTGCAGCTCCACTTTACCCACAATTTGCTGACAGCCCTTATTGTGGGGTTTCATTTCTCAGACAGAAACGTTTCCTACGTCTGTCTCTCCATCCCCCTGCTTCCTCACGATGCTCTACTGCCTCTCTTCCTCGCTAATGGATAAATACATAATTACATTGTTCGATAAAAATCCAGTCTGTGATCAAATCAATGTGATTCAACAGATGTCTTTAATAGCGTTTAGGCGGAGCGATAAACTTAATTCCTGGTTGATGGTTGAACAAAAGAGCTCCATGAGTTCATCCGTTCATTCATCAGAAAATGGAAATAATGGCAGAGCAATAATTCAAACCTCACTAGCTGAATGCATTTGTGCTTTGAGATTAAATGAATGTTGTACAACTGCTGTCAATTTCACTTTCCTGCAAGTTCTTACAATAAGTGTCTTTAAACAGCCGAACCGAGTTTCTGATTTTGTTTTGCCACAAAGTAAAACAACTGACTAGATATCCTATCAGAGTAGCTCTTCCATATTAGAGATGCTATTAAGACA
The DNA here is from genome assembly GCA_010277015.1 of Poeciliopsis turrubarensis. NCBI lineage: Eukaryota > Metazoa > Chordata > Actinopteri > Cyprinodontiformes > Poeciliidae > Poeciliopsis > Poeciliopsis turrubarensis. Next base: position 1,200,960 of record VMRN01000084.1, on the reverse strand, counting down.
ATAAATGCTGCTGCCATTTCTCACTGTCAGCTCCCAAAATCTTCCTCGGGTTAAACTCACGGTTGGGATCTGTTACTGAACATGTCTTGTGTAATTCAGCATGAAGGCAGCCTGCACACAGCAGAACTTTCAAGTCCAGCTGTTGTTTTTTACACAAGCACACATTTACTTTGTCAGAGTAAATTGTTACAACCACTGTAAAAAGATAAATATTTTAGAACATTAGTGGGTCTATAAACAGTGAGCTAACCACTCAATGTGTGTTCACACAGGCTGCCAGCTGGTAGCGGTTTTTGTAACTGTAAATATTTGACTACTCTTTAGTCTCGGCTCACTACGCAGCGATGCGTTCTAGCAGTAACCTTATGGACCTCACTGGTTCATCTGTTCAATCAGAAACACACCGGATGGAAGTTCTCCAGCTCAGCGCGGAGTGGGCCTCTGCTTTCTGCCATCAGTGGGTCGGCTCTTACAGTACGCATCGGACTGACTGTGAATCAGTGTCCGACCCGTCTCGACCACGCAGCTGTGCTGAAGCCTCGTGCCACGTTCACACACCCGGGCACAAAGAGGGAGGCTGTCTGACGTCTCGCTTTTGCTTATTCTCAGCAGCTTGGTGAATAATCCACGCATTGTAAAGCACAGTCATGCCGTTGGTGGAGTTGGTTTAGTTCATGTCCAAGGAATTAGCTTTTTTTTCTGTATTGTCCTTACTGTCAGACCCCATAATAAGATGATTGAAAAATGTTTGCCAGGCCATTGCTTAAACAGAACAATGGCCTGTTTTCTGGATATTCCACGTTTTTGTGGTCCAGCTGGGGAAAGAAAAGGACAAATTATCTAAAAGTGAGCAAACATTAAACTCAAATTGTGCCACTTGCGGTCGCAGCATGTTGGAGTAGCTCTGAGTTCTGTTTGGTTTGAAGACTTTTCATGTTTTTGGATGGAGACTTTGGGCGTCGCTTTTTTGGACAATTATTATTTCCGGTTCCAAATCTTGTGCTGCTGGAAGAATTTTTGCTTGTACTTTATTACCGTTCGACAGTTAATAATGATAACTATTTATAAGGCATTTCCACATAAAGCACTGTACAGTTATAATAAATCAAGACAAAAATAAAAGTACGATTGCTGTGACTCATGACTACGGTGACAACCAGAAGCTGTGGATTAGCATCACAAAAGCTACAATTAAACCATCTCTTCTATCAATCAACATATTTCTGGCTGTCTCTCTGCCCTCTTGTCTTATTTCTTTATTTTCTTCCCAACTTTCTAACCAAATGTTCAAACAGAGAATTAAAGGGGAGATGCAAAAGCAAAGGAGGCGGGACAGCAGAGTTGCTACCAACTGATGGAGTCACCAAGGATATGTTACTGTTGATTATTGCCTCACCTGCCTGGATATTGAGCAGTTAGCATGTCATGACATGTCATGACATGCTAACTCGCAGCAACAGTCTTCAGTCAGAGGCTTCTTTAAATTAGTTGCAATACTGACCCCAACCCTTCCAGTAAACAGTATCACCACCCACAACAGGAGATGAGGAGTGAAAACAATTTACTTATAATTCAATTGAATTCTGTTGATTAGGTTCCAGTGTGACACAAATACTGACTAAAAAGTGTTTATAAATGAATTTTAAACATACTTAATCAAGAGCACCGCTGTAAATAATGTTACGTAATAAAAACAATCAGCTGCTGTTTTGTACAAAGGTTTTCTAGCAACATAAATAGAGGAACAGATTTTTTCAAATCTCAAACACAAAACACAAAGTGTGTTAAATAAAGTTATAGCCAGCATAAAAACATGCAGCCCAGATTTTATTAGTCAGTGTAATGCATTCACCAATCAGATCTGAGGCTCTATTTTGATGTTTTCACAAACAGTAAAGGTTTATTACTAGTACTAATAGTAGCAGTTTACGAGCTGAGATATGCAATTGTTTTTTTATAGTGCACTTTTATTCTGTTGTGTTTTTAATTTTTGCTACTTTTATCTTGTATCCACTTCTTGCCATGACAATGAACATTTCCAACGTGTTGGACTAGTAATGGATTATATCGTCTTGTCTTGTCTTATCCTTCCTGCCACTATGATAATTCTAAAAAAACAAAAACTAAATCCTTTAAAGAAAAATGTGACAAAGAATAAAGTCAGAACATCATCTCCTCTGCATGAAAGTAAAGCAAGTGTGTTATTAGACACAATTTGAAATGCATATGCTTCCCCCGAACATGGGTGCAGGTCTTGTTAGTTTTTAAAAGATTTTTTAAGTCGAAGAAGCTTCTCTCTCCCAAGACACGCTTATCACACACGCAGGGATTCTGGGAAACTGGAGCCTGATTGGAGGGGACATGCAGCTCTGCCGTTGCCAGCAGAGTGTTCAGGACTCGGCATATGTGATAGAGTCCTGGCAGGGACACAGGTCTACTGAGCTCTGATTGGCACTGGGAGCCAACACGGCCCACTAGCACCACACCTGATGACAGGCAGATCCAGCCACACGACAGGCAGCCATAATCATGAACTTGTCTCAAAGTGCTGCCAGTACCTTGGGTAAATCTACAAGAGGCAGGAGGAAGTCACTTTCCAGGATAGTGGGGCTATCTCCAGCTCATTGGAATCAAACAGGCAAGACAGGCTGGTGGACAAATAGCTTGAACTTCCTCGCCCCCCACCCCGTCACAGAGGACGTGTGTCAAAAGCATTGCTTGACTCTCTGACTTTGAAGCCTAATGGAATTGGGGTTGAGCAGACAGCTGGTTACGAATGGGGAGCACTGAGCCTGGAGAGCATTATTAAGTGTAATGAATGTCAGTGTACCAAGATCGTCCACCGTATCAGGTGCCAATTACAGAGGCGGACCTTGATTTGCTTCTAAACTCAATGCACCAAGGAGGAGCTCCTTTGGCCTAACTGACATTTGCCTCATTAACTTGGAGAAACGGGAGGAGAAGCAAAGCGCCGATTCTCACCCCCCGGGCCTCCAACGGGCCCTTGCTGGAGCACCGGGGACTGACATCCGCCTCGCTGCAACTCCCTGGAGTTCACATCTTACCTATTATTGATGAGCCGGAGGCTGGACGGAATACGAATGGAGGACAGCCGGAGTGACATTTGGAGGCGATTAGATGCACTTGTGTGCCACAGCCGTGGCGTTTGGCGGGGCAGTTCATTCATTAGTCAACAGTGAATGGTTCTTCAAATCTTTACGCATAAAGAGGTAAATAAAGCATTCACAGGCATCATCGCCTCAGGCACTCGGAGCAAACACTATTGATTCTTTCTGGGGCGTTCTGAAATAATGGTCACAGATGTGTCAAGACATTCATCAAAGCCCCTCTATGAGCCAAATCCTCCACGCGGTAAAAGCCAATACGCAGCCCGCTCTGTCAGAGAAATCGGAAATCTGTGCCAGTGTTAGTTGTGGCGCTCTTTTAGCTTCTCGCTACAAAATATTCCCATCCAATCACATGCACAGCAGCAGAAGTTTTTTTTTTTTTTTTTTTCTTTTCTCTTTGACTCAAAACAACATTTTGCTGCTCTCTCAACGCTGTGCTTTCGAGCAGCAGCTTTTAATGGATAGACTGGGCCATGAGGCGGCCGGTGCTCTCTAATTTAAAACCACAACTCAATATACTCAACCTGAAGAATATTGCGGCTGCAGATTTATAAATTCTCAGAGGTCTCATCTCAAAACCAACAAGCCTCAAGGTGCGTGTTTTCTTCTCTTCTAATAATATGTAATGTACTCAACACGACAAAGCAGACTCTCTCGAGGTGCTGCCGAGAATATATTCTTGGTCAACTTGTGGATGCGATTATTAGGCCAATATATCATGGTGAGCGGCAGAAAACAACCGAGAAGAAGAGGGTGACCATGAGCTTTTTTTTTTTTTTTTTTTTTTATATAACTGTCTGTATAACAGCTTTAATAGAAGATATACAATAGGCCATGTGAGGGGTGGCCGGAATAATCCGACCTCATCCAGCCACAAGAGAAGGTGCTCAGAAAAGAGGCACTTGGGGCTATAATGGAGTGATCTATGAATTACTTCTGATGTGGGCACCTGGAATTGAATAAGAACCTGTCAGTGAGCCAGTGGGAGGAGAGGTGAAGCAGAGGGGACGAGAGGTGAAGTACCTGAGATGGTTAACTGTGGATTTTTTACTAAGCTGTTGCAAAGAAGGATGCAAACTGCAATAACAGAGTCGGTGTTGAGTGGTCGAAATACAATGATGCAAATCCACTGACAACCAAGAATATGATTAAAACATGTTTTTCAACAGAGTATTCTTTGGTGTAAAGATTAGCAGGATGCAAATAATAGTTGCACAGTGGAGCATTGATTGTATTGTTGCCTTGCAGCAAAAAGCTCCTTGGTTCTTTCCACATGATTTCCTGATGCTTGTTTACGTTCTCTCTGGGTACTCCAGCTACCTCCCATGGTCCAAAAATATGACTGCTGTGTTAGTTGGTTTCTCTAAATGTTTCTGAGGTGTAAGTGTCTCTCTGTGTTGCTGTGATGGACTGACGACCTTTCCAGGGTGGGCCCCACCTCTCACCTAATGACTAGTGGAGCTAGGCGCCCAGCCCATGACAGACCAGAGCTGATCCCACATTACTAATTTGAGTCCATGTTTTGTCCATCCATCTCCTGCCCCATGCTATCACTGGGGCAGGATAATGCCCCAGTGATAGGGGCATTATCCTGCCCCAGTGATAGCATGGGGCAAAGACTCCCCCGCTACCTGGTATTACAAATCTAATTCTTTCTGCTTCAAACTCAAACACCCAGACAAAATAGAGACGATTCAAAGTATTTTCACTGCAGCAGTTTACATTTGATATTCAGTTGTGTTGTGCTTGGGTTGGTTATCAAGCATGAGTACTGTTTTCTGCATATTCCTCAGTTTGAAATAATAGGGTTTGTGCCAAGACAGTATCAGTTTTTTTGATGCAAAAAATTGGTCATTGGTTTGGTTGTTAAAAAAGAGAGTACAAGCTTTGGTACTGGAACCAGTTTGGTGGAATAACTTGTACCCACAAGGACTATAAAGCTTCCAGTCACAAAACAAACATGCTGAACTCTGAACTGAAGAACAGCCTGTAGCCACAGTGGCGTACAACAGCAAGGACATTTAGAGATCACTCACCTAGTTAATGATTTGGTACAGGACAGTGGGTTCCCCATGCAAAGCAGGAAGAGAGAAAGAGAAGAAACAGTAATATTAGCAATGTATGAACAGCCTCAGTCAACAAAAATGACTCAAAGTGTGTATTTTTATTCTGGGTTCTACAGAATCAAAGTCCAACAATCAAATCAGAAGTCTCATAAACTTGTGATTCCCAATTCGTAAGTTGGGGATCTTACAAATTGCCCTTTGGCGTCACAGTGCAAGTGTGTGTGACTTGTTTTCCCTTGTAATCCATTGTTGTGCTCAGCAATGGATTATTGTTGGGCCATCTGAATACAGGAAATAAGCATCAGCCCCTATTACCTCCTGGGAGGAGTCAACCCCTAGGAGGATTCAACAACATATGTCAAACGTTTTAGCAAGTTAACATCCAAAACTAATTGTTTCTGTACTGTGTCCTGCAGCATAACAGGCCCATAAGCCTTGTGTGTCAGAGAGTGTGACAATGACTTTGGAGATGTCCAAACCCTGCAGTACCAATTAGAAGGCTTCACCAGCTCTCCAGCAAGTCTTCCATCATTCAGACGTTGTGTACTCCAACTGTCAAACAATTCTTTACAAATGGCCACTGACATCTGCAGCCTCTTCCTAATAGCCCAGAGTTTCAATGGCTTTCGAAGTTCACCTGGAATACACACCATACTTCAACAGTGTGCTGCTCTCACTCATCTAAACATTTATAGGTAACTTTCAGTACCTATAAAAAAATTATTTGTCTTCTGTTTTTGCTTTTCACTCATGTTTCAAATCAATAAAATTAATACTAATTCACTTTTCATGACATAATTATTTGATTTTACACATTGCCTGTTTGTGATGCCAAAATATCACACAAAGATTTAAGTCAAAGACGAAGTCTTGACTAATCCTCTCCGAGATATTTGAGCCATTGAAAGAATGGACTGCTGGTGTGTTTTGGATCACTGGCCACTGTGAAAAAACTCAATAAACTTATTCTCCTAAACTGAGTTCCTGTCAGAGAAAATAGCAGATTTTCTCTTGGCTATTGAGGAACGTTTGATTACTGGAGGCGTGGACTCCAGTAATCAAATTGACGTTTGAAATGTTACTAACGTTTGCCCGTTTTATATGCAATGCATCAGTTTGAAGCTATGAAGCTTACCAGAAATTGCTTCCGCTGTAAACAACCATCCTTCCCTGATGAGAGAGATGTGCCGAGCACAAGGAGGCGACTGTCAATGTTGATTCAATAGGAAGTGTGGCCAACATGGGCTTAATGTCTTTGTGAATTAGGCTTTGACAACGCTCTCCTGCAATAATTTCTGTAATTTCATCCCTAGAAGGATCGCCACTGCTCCATGATTTCTCCATTTGCAGATCATGTCTCTGTGGTTCACCAAATACTCTGTACCTTGCTCCAGGCTAACAGATACCAATGACCGTTTCAGATTTTTCTCTACTTTTCTTCAGCTATCTTGGTCTTACTTTATGTTGTCAGACAGGGTCTATTGAAGAGATTTCTTGATTGACAAGGAAGACAAACAAAGAACTGTGTAAAAGGGAACTGTGTTGTATTAGACAACTTACTCTCACTGCCACAACAATCAAAAAAGGTAGAAGGTGTTTTTTGCTGAGATTTAGGGGGCAAGTCATTGAAATACCTTTGGGCGAGTTTTAAACATTAACACTATATACAGTTCTGCCCATTAAATAAAACAGTGTGGTTGCACAGCATTTCATTCTCTTCCAAATTAATGACAAAACATAGAAATTGAGCTCATATGTAAGGTTCACAATACACAGTTTGGAATCCTACTGTCTCTCTCTCCAGAGGTTGCCAACAAATGGCTCATATCCAAGGTAAATCAGCGCTCAGTTGGCAGTCGCTTGCTGCTGTGTTTGAACAGTTTCTTGACAGCTTCAGTTTGATGGAAAATAGTCAGCCCAGATTCGCAGGGCAAGGCCGCTGGAACATTTCTCTGGAACTTTTAAAATATTTAAACCATGTCAGTAAAACCTCTTTTGTTAACAGAACTTTCCAATTCCTCCTGGTAAGTAAAAGTCTTGTCGAGCCACAGCTCAGAGGTTAGGCTCTTTCTAATTCACACACATTGGAGTGGGACTTTGAGAGGTGTCTCCGGTCACGGCCTTAGCCAGTGGGAGCCGTGCTCCCGGGGGCCTGCCGGACAGTCCTGGCTGGTGACACATTGATGTATGAGCTCCAGTTTTTGCTCCTTCCACCCTGCAGCACAGAGAGGCAGGTGTGCTGATCAGTGCCACTTGATCTGTCAGTCGGATGGATAAAAATAGCCTTGGAGATTGAGCTGGGAGCAGGACTGGCCATACTCTATGGTGGAAACTCAATTGACTTTGAAAGCTCCCAGAATGTTCTTGACCAAAGTAAATGAGGCAAAGCCTTCTCAAGGTTGTCCATCTTCAAACGTCGTAGTTACCAGTTGAGTTGAAAGAATGAGCCTTCTCTTCTAACTCGATAAGAAAGACGATGTGAATTCTTGTAATACTTAACTTATAAAGTTAAGTTTTACTTACCTTTTTTACACTTTGTCATGTTAAAGACAGAAACTACATAACCAAGGAAAACAGACAAATCAGTGGGAAATTTATGGAGAGCTTTATGGGAGGGTTAGGTTCTAACGCAACATCACAAGATTTAAACATCTCACAGAGAACCAGTTAATCTGTTGTTCCGAAATGAAGGGATTATGGGAAATCTGCAGATTTACGAAGACATGGCCATAGTCCACCTGACGTAACTGGCTGGTTAGGCATTAATCAAAGAAACTGCCTACAGAATAAGCTCAAGCAGGAGAATCTGTTGTCAGGGCAATCATCTGTTGCACTACACAAAAATGAGCTTTATGGAAGAAAGGCTAATGTTGAAAATAGGAATTTTGTTTTCCACAAGTCCTGTAAGGAGATGGTGCTTTAGTCAGACGAGACCAAGATTAAACTTTTGGCCTCCAGCATAGTTCAGTAGAATCCAACACATTGGACAGAAAGCACTCACATGTTCCTGAATGCACCGTCTCCACTGTGAAGCATGGTGGCAGCAATTGACACAGTGGGCTTTTCCACCAACAAGGTGTTTTTATTTTATTCTAGTATCTTATGTCTTTGTTTATCTGATATTTATGTAACTGGTTATATTCGGTACATGATATTAATAAGCCTGACTGAGTGATTTTCCTCCTACCAGTGTTTGGCAATAATTTTTCCCCCAGTAGGGGGCAGACAGAAGCTAGAGAGAGTCCCTGGGAAAATGGGCAGATGTAAAGTACCGGAAGAAAACCACATTTCTTGAGACTATGGAAGAGGTTCACCTTCTGGCAGAACACTTCTGTAAGAATGGCCCAGTCAAAGTCTGGATCTAAATTCAACTGAGAATCTGAGGACCAAAACAACTCTCCATTCAACCTGAATAAGCTGCAGTTTTTTTTGTTGTTTTTTTTTTTTTTTTTTTTTTACTTTCAAAAACAAAATGAACATCATGGTCCAATTTTCAATCACTTCTCTTTCACAAACTAATTTGGGCTAAAAAAAAAAAAAAATCAAATACAGCAGATGGGTTATTATGGTTTTAACACCTTTTGGAAGCATTGTGCACTATGGAACAGTGAGAGGTTCTCTGATGAAATCTAGCTTACAAAAGACGTGAACATCAATAAACCCCAAGTAAATCAAGTCCAATATGGCTGATCCACAGCTCTGTGTGTAGAATAATGCAAAACTCTGTCCCTTCTGGTCATTTACACTAGGATTAATTTGACATATCTTGAGCTATCCTCTCCTGCTGCAGGCTGGGAAAAATGCATAACTATGCAATTTTCTTTCTTTCTCTTTTTTTTTTCAACCAAGGATCCTGATCAAGTGAGATTGAGGGCAAAGACTATGACATGGGAATGAAGCTGCAGTGTCAGCAGCTTTCATTGTGGTGGGGCAGAGGAGGCGAGTTGTTTGAAGAGCAGGCAGCTAATGCAGCACATGGACATTCAGTGTAATTAAATCTGCTCTGTTCCCTTTCATGTTCTCCCCCTTCGTCTCCGCCGTCTCTCAAATCTGAACAGATAGGTTTGAAAGAGTATTAATGTCAACGGCGTTTGCTCAAACCTTCTTCTTCTCCTTCTTTCTTTTCGGCAGATGAAGCACTTTTTTTTCTTCTTCTTACTGACTCGTCTTGGCCTCAAAGCGACATTGGGAAAACACACGGGCATGCTCGTGCTGGTGGGTCTCTGTGACGAAGCCACTCGTTTGGTCCACCAAACACTCAGCTGTTCAGCGCTGACTGAAGTCTGTTTTAATGAGCAGTTCTCTGTTTCATTTCCACTTGACACGCATCAGTCTTTGCTTCATCAATAGTACAAGATAAAGTGCGAAGCAGCCTGTTTAATTAGCCAACCACTTGTGACGGTGTCACTGGCAAGTGTGGTTGTAAATATTGAAGCTATTACCATGATTACTATTAACATCAAAGTGAGGCAAGAGGCCATTTTAATAGAGCTTCCTGGGTGAACACCAAGTATCAAAACAAAGCCTGGAGGGGCAGACTCAGCAGGTGGTTAGGCTTGTTTACCTACACGGAGCTACTTAAGATTTAGTGGAGTATTTTTTATTTTTTTACTTTTTATTTGCATGTACTGGGGATATTTTAAATGATCAAACACTTTTTAATACCAGATAATGATGAGCAGAGTAATTACAAATCAAGACTTCAAATAGTCACCTTTGGAAAAATAATGGTTTAAGTCATTTTTTGCCAAAAGGGATTTATTTATCTATTTATTTATGTATTTATTTATTTATTTATTTTGATAAAACATCTTTTGGAAAAATAAAAAAGAGGTGGTGTTTTTTTTTTTTTGGTTTTATTGCCAAAAGCTAAATATTCCAAACTAGCCTAATAGTTTCTTGTAGATGGCAAAATTCATAGCTCCATCCATCAGTACTGGTTCTTAAAGGGGCAGTATTATGTCTTTTCCAAGCTCATAGAGCCATTTTACAGCACAATCAAGTAACAATTGATTATACACAGTTTTATATAATCAATATATACAATTATATGTATATAATTGTATATATATGCTATATATACAATTATAAAACTGTATATATAAAACATGACTTCAAAGAAACTTGACTGTAATTTAGTGCCTTCTCTTTAAGAAGCTCCGGCTCTTTCCGACACTAATAACTAATTGCTATTGCCTCTAGATTCACGTAACATAAAGTTAAAAAAAGTCAGTTTTGCATGATATCTCACTCCTGCCTTTAGCAGCTAAGAAGCTCCAGCTCAGCACATTCCCAACACCATGTTGGACTCTAGATGTTGTATTTCTTTCTCTGAAATTTTTATTTAGTCGACTCACTTCATATCTAAGATGTGTAAAGCAAAAACAAAAGTGTGCTTAACACACAAATAGGTGTGTTAGTGTAGTAAAACATGCATTTGTTGAAGTCACAAGCCGCATTTCCATTGACCATGTAATTGCACAATTTGACACATCAAATAAAAATTTGCTTAATGGAAACACAGCAATTTAAAAAAATAACTATAACAAATAGGAGCTGGGATGAGTTGGCTTTGGTGGTATTAAAATTAGCTTACTTCGCAAAATTGCGGCGGCAACACTTTTTTCACATCACACGAGTCACATGATCAAAAACTAGTTGTTGCATGTTTTGACAGCTGATATTTTATCACCCTACTTATGTATCATCAATTCATAAATATGGTGTGTTAGGAATATGTCCTTTTGTGAACATGAAAAATGGAATGTGGATATGACATATTTTAATATCCATAAGTAAAAACAGCACAGATCTGAAAGTGGCTCAAAGTGAGAGGAGAGGGAGTGAGGATGGCAGCAGTGTACAGCATTCATCTTCCAAGTCCTCTGAATGAAGTCAGGGTTTTGGTCATTGGCTTCTTGGCAAAGAATCTGCTCCTATAGCTTGAGTGTCTTGGAAAATGGCTTTCTTTGTCACATGGACACTTCCAATATGAAGAGACAGTTGAGGAAAGGAGTTGAGAGGAGTGTCAGCCCAAAGGACAGAGAAACTGGCGGTAGAGTTGCAATCCGCGTATTAAATAAATAAAAAGCAGGTGTGGTTGTTTGGTTTCAACCTAACATTTAGCTCGGTGGGGAAAAGACAGAGGATGTGGTTGTGTCTTCAGAAAGAACCTGACTGATCCCACTTTCCCATTTCCATAATATAATTAAGCGATTCATCTCTCTGGTTTTGCATTTACATGTCCCGGCGGCATTCTGATGGCAAAGCACTGAGTGGTTAAAGAGCCAGGGAGCGACGACGCCTCTGAGATGACCCTCTGTGGAGATGGGCTTGGATGAAATGATAACAGATGAGATATTGATTCAGCGGTGATTACGGCCCCACAGATGAATGTCAAAATATTGTCAGCATCTCATTCCTCATTATATCGTCAGTGCAGGGACAAAAGGACGGCCAGCAGCAGACTAATTCCACTGGGAGAAATTCCAGCAATGGCTTTTTTATGTCAAGGTTAGCCCAAGTGACTTTACGGTACATGATGATGAAGTTGGTATCAGATTCAATTAACTGGCACACACTCCAAAAACTGAGCTGCCCCATAAAATAGTTCAGACATTAAAAAAAAAAAAAAAAAAACTATGTTTTAGATGTACAATTTGAAAAATAGGGCCAAATTTTTTTTTTTATTTTATATCAAATAGTCTGCCACTTCTTATGGTTAGGAGTAGATCTGGGGAAGGGTTGGCTCTATAAATCTTTCAATCTTTCAACTGTAGAGCTTGACTCAGAGGAAAGGATGGAGATTGACAGTGGATGCTGGAGAGCTAAACAGGGGGGTTCGGAACAGCTGCGGAGGAGAGCAGACCTGCAAAGCCAAGGGGGGGAAAAACAAATCAACACAGTAGGAACTAAGAACAAAAGGAATTTACAAACTAATCTGGAAAAGATTAACACGGAGCTAAGAGAATAAACTAAAACTAACCAGAAATCTAGGAAAGAAACCAAACACAAAGGAATGAATCAATATGGCAACGCCTTTCAAATATGAGAGAGAAATGGACAGAATATGGCAATAACTTGAAAACAATAATGAGCTCTGGACTGATCAAAGAGAAAATAGGGATAACAGCATAGGCAGAAGAGTCATGTAAAGGTAGATGAACAAGTTAAATATATGAATATGTTGGCAATTTTTTTCTTCATTCATTAAAAGCTAGTGAAATGGAGGCAAACAGTAGTCTGTAGCTAAGCTAACTATGCTAAATGTTTGATAATCTCACACAGTCTACCCACCTCTTGGAGAAAAACTGTTATAAATTGACACTCTTACTTTTTTCTCTCTCCATTTTTTTTACTTTTATGTTTGAAAACCTGATTTTATATTTTTTCTTAGCAGCTCAGTAACTACCACAATCGTTCTTGTTTTCGACTGACTGCTGCTGAACACCGTGACCCAAGCAGGAACCAACCATTTCATGCAGATCCAAAGGGGTTCAGGTTTGTTTTGGTCTGGGAGTAGGAAAATCAAATTTCTACTGCTAAAAACAATCTTCAAAAATACAATATGATTAAGTTTGTAATTGACAGGGCCACAATTTTTTAAATTTTATTTCTATCAACAAAAAATAAATAAATAGTGGAGGGGCCCCTGTTGGTCAGGGGCCCTTAGAATGGTCATAACTTTTCCCCCCTATACGGCGCCCCTGGTGACATCTGCTGCGCTCCTCCCAAGCGTCACCCTAAGACCGCAGGAAGATTAAACAATATCAGAGCATTGGTTTTCATTGTCCATCTTACTTTCATTGGCAAAATATGAGCATGCTAACTTGCTGCTAACTTCTTTTTTTTCTAACAGCCGAAGCATTCAGCTGTCTGACCCAGCTACAGCCTGTCAACAGATTGTTGTCACATCTTTAGCACGTTCCTGCTGAACCAAAATCACAGAGTGTTGGATTTTCAGACCATCGTATTTTCCGGATCAGGAATGGGACAGAGGGCAAACTGCAGCCAGCTGATAGCAACACGCCGTTTGTGCCTTTGTAACTTCTCACCTAAACCACAAAAAACCACAGAACCAGTTTTGAATCTCAGACATAAAAAATAAATGAATATGTAAAAGTTTCAATTCAATGAAAAAAACAAACAAACAAACAAAAAATTAGAACAGATTTGGTGAATTGGATTTTCTCATCAAAGAATGAAATGAGTTATAGCACTAAGACTATTTTGCATAATTATCAGTTTTTCATCTTTTTTTTTTCTCAAAGATGGTTTGTAAAAAGCAGCCCCTTTCCTATAAAACACCTAACTGCTGACTAATAAGACCTGCAAAGTGGTGACTGCATTCAGCTAACCAGCAAACTCCCATAATATTCACAAAAAGGTGATTATTTGTGGTAATCTGTGCCTGAACAGGAGGCAACCACAGAACTATCACCTCTCACACCAGCCTGACCACTGAAAACCCATTTCGGCTCCAAACCAGGACCCTGCTGGGCCTGTCCTCCAGCAGCTCTGCCTCCCTTTACTGATCAGCGGCTATTCAAGGTAGCCAGGCCTCCCGCCTGCAGCCTAAATGTTGGAAATCAGAGAAATCACACACCAGAAATCCTTCCAATCTGTATGATAATTTGAGACTCTCCTCCAGGATTTGGTATATTGGTCCATTTCAGCATTTAGAAAGCAACAGATTGGTTTGTAGCCTTATGTACACGATACTGTCCAGCTAAAGCAACTCATATCAGGCAGCTTTTGCTCCACTTTCGTACAGGAAGCAGATAACATGCGGTCTGATGTGAGAACTCCTGCCACTGACGCTATCGCAAATGATCGAAAGCAAAGACTAAAAGGCATCCTTGTGCTTGGCTAACTGGGAGGAAAAAGTAGCCAAAGGTTCAACACTTTAAAAAGCCCCGAAACAATAGAGCACAAAAAAATAAAAAAGTGTAGAGGAGGCAGCTCACTTCTGACCAAATCTCTGCAAAGCCAGTGCAGTGCAGAACAACAGCATTTCTGCAAACAAGAAAAGTCCATTTGGACTGTCACAGGGCAACTGCTTCCTCAGAGGGGCTTTCAAAGCCTAATCATGAGCAGGTTGCATTTTGGCTGCCAATGAAACTTTAATTATCTTGATGCCTCCCTCAGAACCAGAGCAGTGATCAGCGCTGCCCCCCTTCCTCTGCAGGGAGACACAGGAAGACAGGTTAATGGGGGTGCATGTTTGACGGCGGAGTAAAGCAGCCATGTTTCAGCGTGATAGAAAAAACAAAATCCTGACTTCAAATGATTCAGGGAGAAAAAAACCTAAAGAAAAAGAGTCCAGAAACCACAGTCTAATCAGTTGAATTAAAAGCCAGCAGCTGCGACTGGATGTTTGGGCGAAAAGTTACAACAACACATTTTTATTTGTACGAATACAAATAAAGGTTAGCATCGAGTCATTGGCTTGCTGTTACACTTTTAGTTCCTTTTAGTATCTACATACTGGATGAATGACCAACGCAGGAAACAGCCGCACAGAAAGCGGCTGAAACACTGATCACTGATTTTTACAAGACACACAGCAAAGCATTTTGGTTTTCAAAAACAACTTTTTGATACCATCATGGGAATGACACCATCATGGAAATGATGGTATCAAAATAAACGATGTGGATTTTTTCAGTCAGGGAGAATTGCTTTATCTATTGTTACAACGGCGTTGGCGGCACATTCCTTCAATTCAGCACACGGAAGGTTTCAACAGTCTGACCAGGAGAAAATGATTACAAATGTGCTGCTGATTGGCTGAGGATGACTGAAGTAGTCATTGTGAACCAATCAGAGGGAGACTTGGGCAGGTGCTCACACAGAAAGTTAGAAACTCTGTTACTTTTTTGAGAAAGTAAGTAGCAACCATAACAAATAACATTTTTAAAGTAACTTGCCCTGTATGGGTTCTTATGCAGAATACCAGAACTGCAATAAAATATGAGCACAATGATTAGCCACATATCCAACACATTCTCACTCCTGACTCGCCATATATTGACGCTTGGGCAGGTTCGTCATCTTATTTGTTCCTAGATCGTCGGTTTTGGACGCTTAGGGAGCGGTACAGCATTCAATGAGAGAACCCTTCGCGTCAATAATTGACGCGGAGGGGGTACCCGAAGCGCCAACATGTGACGCTGAGGGAACTTGCCCAAGCGGCAATATATGACGAGTCTGGAGTGAGAATGTGTTGACATATGAAATCATTAACCACAGGTGTTGGAACTGGCAACCCTCTGGTCACAAGACGAACGTCCTCAGGGGCCGCGAGGGTTTTATTTGTTCCACACATCCAAACTTAACATGAAAACAAACTTTAATGCAACAACAATGGAACAGACACACTGTCCTTTTTTTCATAAACTCAACCACATCATACAAACATAAAGTAATATAAATGTAAAGATCAAATGTCCTTTTAATATGCACTGCTCCAGGCACAACGGCACACACTCGCTTGGGCATAAGAAACCACAGCACATATACAGTCCTTTGTATTTTCAACATCTCTTCACACACTGTGAAGTTATGGATTTTATTCATGACTTGCACTGGGAACCACTTTTACTTCATATGCAGCAGTTTCTGTTATGAATGACTGTGGTGCCTTTGTTGTCACTGTTGGCTTTAGCTTAGGCTGCCTCACGCCCTCCCTCTCCCTCGCTGTCCTCCTCATGGTTTATCATCTTTGGGCCGCCTGCACAAAGCCTGTCTGATGGTAATTAAGGTCAGACAATTAGTTTTTGCCGTCCACAGTCCGGGTGACTTAATAAGTACAGACAATTAACTGAAATTAATATGATGGATGCCATTGTTTCTGCCGTGTGGCTCAGTCAGATCTTGGCGTGGCTTCAGGTTATTATTATACATCCACTGTATTAGTTGAGTAATGGCGCTCTGCACGCCGACTGAGCAGTTTTCATCACAGCAAATGTGGTTATTAGTTAGAGGTGTTCCTGTGAGCTCCAGGCAAACGTTACTCACTCACCAGAAGGATTACTCCAGATGCTATTTAAACAGACTAAGATCTGTGGAGGTTTTAGTACTTTCTGTACTGTACTTTCTTTAATAAGATTAAAGAAAGTACAGCTTTTTTCATTTAAAGCTGTACTGCACTGGAGATGGTTAGTTTATGTTCTATTGTGAAGGTATTGGCTGTACTGACATGTATCATCTTTGGGTTGGTGACTGGAATGACTTCAGTTTCAACTTCAGCAGGTCTGACTGGTGACCGGTTGGAATGTACAACATGGCATAAAATTTATATCATGATATGTATTGTGATGAGTGGTGGTCACAATACAATATGATATTTATGAGACTTACAATAAAAATGAAAAAAAACAAAACAAAACAAGAAATCACATACTAATTGAGAGGAATGTGAATATCTGTCTGTTTAAAAATGGTTACGTCATCAACAAGCGTTACAGCAGTTAGCCAGTAAACTACAGATCTCTATCGTTGACCAAATTTGTATTGTTTCCACCATATACTGTATTTATCCCGCATTCCTAATGACTGGTCAGAAACCATAAATTCAAAATTTTTTCTGATCAGTAAATGCACCGTACCTAAGTCCAGCTAACAGCAACGTTCTTCACATTAGGAGTTGATCAAATAAAATCTTTAGAAAATAAAGTCAGAAAGCACAAAAGCTATAAGAAGCTTAAAGAAAGGAAACCAGGTTCTAACATTGTGTGTAGACGATGTATTCAGTGTAGACTTGTGTTTCTTTAACATGACAGAAACATATTTCTTCTGGATGATTCGAGTTAATCTTGCAGGGAAATCAGAGTCTACACCCCGTCCACCATCAGAGCGCAGATACACCATCCTGTTAAGGCGCAGCAGTAACCCTGTTCAATCAGCTATCAATGGTTTAAATGCTAGTTTAAATCATTTTATTATTTTATTATTAATTTTATTCCCTCTTCTTAGTACAGAAGAGGGAATAAAATATGTTGTTTTTGTCGATTTATCACTAACGTCTGTAAACACAAGTCCTCTGAACCTTTTACCTTGAACCAAATTCAAAAACATTCCAGTGTGCTTTTCATACAGTTGTTTTCTCTTAGTAGCAGTAAATATGGTGAAAAGTAAGGCAACTTCAAGATTGGTTCCTTGTCAGATGAATCAACGTGTGGCGCTAAATGATAAATCTGGCATTTTCCAAATAAAACAACCATATTTATGGCGCTCAGCATGCGTATATTTTCATGTAGCCCTCTAGACTTCAAATTACATCAATAAGTCCCTCCAGTTTTTCACAAGTCCTGAAAAATTCACACAAAGTCAACAGATTCCCACATGTTACTGCAATTCTTTTCTTAAAGTTGGTCATAAACGTTGGGTTTAATTGACGGCCGTCTCAGCCTTACTTGGTGTAAAGTTAGAATCCGTGATTTATATATATGGTAAGTAATAAAAAGCCATACTCAACCTCATATGCTAGCACAAATATCAGAATAATTTCTTCTAAGTATTTCTGAATTAACACCACAAAATCTATGAGTTTGATTACAAAAAGCCAAAAAAAAAAAACAAAAAACAATCACAAAATACTGGAGGGACTCCTGGACTGCTACTTATTAATTTTTTAACAGCTAGATGACTTTTATCAATATAGTCTGGCCCTTTAAGAGAATTCAGATTTTTGATAAGGCCCAAAATGAAACTGAGTTTGACACCCCTGATCTATGGGGTTTTTATGATATTTTTATTGAGTATGTTAAGAGTTTCAATCAAGGTCCAAAAAGCTGAGATGTGAACCCGATGTGCCGTTTGAACTGTCCAAGAAAGAAACAACTGAATTCCATCATTAATCCAATGACAGTCTATTTATGGTTTGCTCAAACTCAAGGTGCTTCTCTGCCGTCTATTGAATCTTTTCTATGTGTCTTCAGTAAACAGCTGAAAATATTCTGTTAGCTTCAGCACTTTGGCCATGACTGCGCCTCTCCTTCCTATTTTCTTCCTGTATCTGTGCTCCAGGTCTAATCTCGTTTCTGCCTGTTCAGAATTGGAAAACCTAAAACAAATTCCCATACATTTTCATAACTCTCAAACATGTAGCGAGCCTGTGAGGCGCAGAGTAAAAGCACCGCTCGATTTTTCCTCCAAAGCACTTTGAGACAAGCATTTCTTCCCCTGCAAACTCTCAAACATTTTCAAAGCATTGTTTGCCCCCCACCCACCTCCACCCCACAAACCCCATTGAATCTCAGAGGAAATCACATCCACCAAGCGAGATTGTACATTCAGGTTGAGATTCTGTAGAGCAATTTGCACTATAG
Organism: Poeciliopsis turrubarensis; assembly: GCA_010277015.1. Classification (NCBI taxonomy): domain Eukaryota; kingdom Metazoa; phylum Chordata; class Actinopteri; order Cyprinodontiformes; family Poeciliidae; genus Poeciliopsis; species Poeciliopsis turrubarensis. Next base: position 1,182,435 of record VMRN01000084.1, on the reverse strand, counting down.
AGTTTGCCGTTCTCCAGCAGCTTTAGCTTTCTGACACCTGTTACCACACGCCACGGTTCCCCCCCCCATCTGGAGCTTGGCGCCGTCTGAGAGCTATTCCTTGAGGACAGCAACAAAGGTGCTGTGGGACGTTTTGCTGAAGCACGGCTCGGTCTTATAATGAGAGCTGTCAGGGATTTGCAGCACTGAACTTTTGTGCCCTGATCTATGGCGGGTCACTGTTGAGTTTGTATCAATAATTCATCTCGCGGTGCTACACTGCTCCCTCTCATGAAACAAATCTTGTTAGAAAGTCCTGCCAACGCCGTCTCCGTCTTGCTGGCAAGACTTTATCTGTAGCCCTCCCCAGCTAACGCAGGAAAAAGATGTTTTTAAGGGGATTTAGGGAAAGATTAGCGCAGTTCATCTGTGTGGAACACTTGTTTGGCAGCGGGCGTGCGGGGAAGCAAGCTCCAATCAAGTGCTTGATCTTTTGAACAGAGTCTTCCCTCCTACTTCCAAAGTCGAAGTAGATGAGCTCATGAAAGGCAGATTGAGTGTGACTTCTGCTCTTTATCCTGGCGGTGTGACTCTGTACGGCTTTCCTTTGGTTTATTGTGAAACAACCCGGGGCTGTCAGACTCTTGGAGGAGGCCTATAGAGAAAGGAGCAGGGAAGTGGAACATCGTAGCGCTTTGCAGGCTTGCTCCGATAACATCCAGGGGGGAAACTTCTCCCTCCCTCCCTCCTTCCCTCTCCGCTGTCTCCTCAGCAAGGGTAACCTTTCTTGTCAATGACAGTTGCTAGAAGCAGCAGGGGGATTCGGAGGCTTTATGTCTGACTTATTTTAAATTAGCACCTTTTTAGTCATTGCTAATGTCTTCTAGAGCCTCTGCTCATCAAGGGGGCTGCAATCATTCCAGTCGCCGTGAATAATTACACGCCAGGGAATTCTGAGCGCACGATGAACATCCTGTAAACACTCTACGTAATGCTCAGGTAGCCAGAAAACTTTGAAAACAAGTTAAGACGTGAGCAAGTCAAATGCACCACTTGCCTCCTCGCTGCAGGAGACTTCAAGCATCTCAGACCTTGACTCCGGTAAGAATGAGATCCATAAAGTAGAGTAGAACAGGTCTAACAGTTCTTATATTAGCGTGCTAATGAGGTCCCAGTGTGATACTTTTTAATGAGACCATCCAGGAGGCCAATTGTCCATAACTAATTATCATATGCTAATTGGCACACCAAAGTGCAGAAAGAGGACTAGTTTTATTTGTCTGCCCCTCTCATGTCTTCTTCTCTGTGTACGTGAGTTGGATCAAACGTGCTCAGTGACGGTGATTACGGTTAAAAGATGGTGCACTTAAAAAAAAAAAAAAAAAAAAATTCAATTACCCCTTAACTGACTATAAACAGCGAGCAAAGCACTACATGTGGGAGACGATTTTAAAAACATATTTAACATTACAGTACTGCTTGATACTTCCCTAGATCTTGGGAAACTGAAGGCTGAGTCAAAACCAATAGAAGTCATTATTGTGCTCCTGGCATTATTCCTTTTCTCTTGCTGTCGGGTACATTCCTCCGCTAAAAGAGTCAGCAGCCATGCCATAGATGCTCAGTTATGGCATTAATGCTTAGAGAATGAATGCCAAAGTAAAATCCACATGGAGGGCAGGACCCAAGGCTTCACAGTGAAACACAGCACACATATGTCCATACATGCAATGTAAAAATCTGACAAGTCTTCCACGGTTGTGCAGATTGTTGTAAGTCACATTCCTACTACTTACCCTTGCCACATGCTAAGTTCTCTGTGCTAACCTTCTATAAATGCATAAATGCTCAGAGTGGGGAGAATTTAATCTGCAGTGTTGGCTCAAAATGTAGCAAGGCTATCAAAAATGTAAGGCTGTTCAGCCCAGTTAGTTTTCTATTAGTGGTTGTCAATTTTAAGCCTAATCCAACAAACTTTGTACTTTGCCACAAATCACAACAAAGATGTCATGTCTTGGTTCTGTTTCACTTCCCCACATACAGGAGGCTCTGTGTTTTCATTGGCCATAAAATTGTGCAAATTGGAATTCTGAAAATGAATTAGCTCAATAGAAATTTCTAAAAGAAAAAAAATCAAGTTTTTTTTAATTAAAAATAAAGTTTTTGAACATGCAAGAGGTAGTTTTCAGCCATATTGAAACTGGTGTTTCAATATGGCTGAAAATGAAAAGCACTTTTTCTGTCAGCAAATTTTATGGCACGCCACTCTCCTGGAGGCGCTAACGCTAGTCCACAAAATGGCGAGAGCAAAAGATGGGAGAAAAATTCAGAATCAGTTTGTTGTTCAACAATCTTTGAATCCATTTTATGAAAATTGTGACTTCTGTTGAGTATTTATTACCAAATCAAAGGATAGACAATCACAACACAATACTTTGACCTTTTCGAACGCTGAACCTAAAACTGAATATGAAAAAACTGAGTATGAAAAAACTAAGACCACGATAATAACTAATAAAAACTAAACTCAAACAAATATTTAAATAATAACCTTTAAAAACTAGCAAAATAACCAAATTAGACAAATAAAAATTCACAATAAAATTAAACTAAACTATAATAAAAACACAAAACTAAGAATTGGAGTGTTGACAATCCATCGAACTGTCACGATATTCTCTTATGCTTGTCCAGTTTTTGCTGTTTCTAACACATCGACTTAGAAAACTGAATGTCTGGCTTCTGCCCAATTTTTACCATGCATTAGCAGCTGCCAATATGGACCAGTATTATTGTTATTCACGTCATCTGCACCAGCAATAACGTTATGCCTGATCTGTATAACTCCTAAAGCTTATGAGAAAACAATTACTTCAACTTCTTCTCTGTCAAACTGTGGACTGATTATTATTTCGATCACAGCCTTTCAATCTGTCTGTGGTGGTTCTGATAAGCCAGCTGTAACAAATTCTCCTTGCAATATCACACATCATCCTCATTTGCCACCCCTGACGCTCCCAAGTATGAAATAGGGTGGAGAAGGAATCTCAGATGGATCCCACTGATCTGGGGGAAGAATGCTCCCTGATGAATGGCACCGTATCGAATTACGCTCAAAGTAAAAGAAAAAACACTGGGCGGCACCTGGCAATGGAGCGTATTGGTTCAGTTCTGGTTCAGTGTGCCAGAAAATGGGACAGGGACCACTAACAAACACAAATAACTGCTATTGCTTTAAGAGCTCGGGGCCGACCGGCTCCGCACACCGAGTGAGGCGAAGGGTTCTGGTTCAGCGGCCGACACAAAAAGGCGATGCCCCCTGCTGGGATCAGCCGCTGTCCTCTGCTGAGACAAACAATATCAAGTTTGACCTTCTCCTGTGACCCTGAGGGGAACATAACCCGACTGGACCTCCACACGTCTCCAGTCACAATCGGTCGCACTTTTTTTTTTTTTTTTGCACTAAAAACCCACGTCATCTCTCAGACCTCCACTCTGTCTGCGCACATACACATGTCCACATTCTATTTTGCTCATTTAAATGGTCATTAAACTTGTGACAATTAGCCATGCGCCATGAAGCTGGAAGGCAGGACGGCGGTATCATGCTGGATCCCCATTAACTCATTTGTGTGGGTTCATTAGACAGAGTGCGACAACAGCCACACCAGTTGTTTACTGCACTGGTGAAGGCGGACAGCACCGTGGTTACACTACACACTCACACACACTGTGATCGGGGATATTTCAATGTTAATGAAACAGCATTTCTTGCAGAAAGCCATTAGAGGACTCAGGAAATGCCTGCTGAATTTTTAGCACCGGCGAGAAATTCCCCACAGTTACCACCATGATCTTTTTTTAAAGGTTCCTTCCAAGGTTGTTGAACAATGTGAAGTCATGGGATAATGTCAGAGAGCGAACTAATTACCATGTCTGATGTGAAGCTTTTATGAGGAGAAGCAAAGGAGGCTTCCTGATGCGTCTTTATGCGGGGCTGACAGCTCATTAAATCAGAGGAGTCAACACGAGGCACATCACTGCTCAATTAAACCCGTGAATTACACTGTGGCGCTTTTTCTTTTTTTTTTTTTTTGTCTTTTATTTTTTCTTAAACGCGTGAAACAAAACAGAGCGGGAGAATTGTGAAAATGTGTTGAATATTTGGGAAAACTAATGACCCGTGCCACCTTCGATGAGCACGCTCATTTAATCTCTGTGAAGAATTACCGGCGCGGCGGTTCCCTCCAGCAACACGAGCGTTTCCTGAGTTTGATGGATGGAGCTTTTTCCATCAGCGATCCATCATGTCGTGTCAATACATTCCGGGGAAGAAATTACGTAGATGTTTAAGGTGGAATGCGTAGTGGAGTTGATCAGTCAGGTTGGTTCCGGCGAGGTGAAAGAAAAGAAATAAACACACAAAAAAACGTTTCCCCTCTTTCGGTTCTTCAGAACCTGTAAATGTAAGTGACCTGGGCTTTACCGGAATCTTGAATGATTACGTTTTAATTGTACCTGCATTTTCACTAAAGGAGCAGTATTGTTTTATTTTAACCACATATTACACAAACTGTGTGTACTAGCACAATCAAATAATTGTTTTGCTACCAGATGATATAAAAGTGCTGTACATGTCAAAAGTGACTCAAAAGAAATTTGACTTTTTAGTTTATCGCCTTGTATTTGGATCTTTGTCGCTTTAAGAAACTCTTGCTCTTTATGAAACTCCGCATTCAGAAGTCATCACAACATGGCCCATCAACAATACTTTCACCAGTATTTCACTGAGAAGTAGCTCCTATAATAAGCACAACAGATGCCCACTTCCAACAGGTGTTTGCTAATTGCTGCTGGCTAGTCTGAAGGAACTCAGTAGGTGTGTCGTGAGGGAGGGCTGCTCTGTGAGGCTTGGAAACTGCTGCTCTGAGGAGACAGTTTGTCTTCAAAAGCGGCATCTGGTTCCCCAGAAAGAGTCACATAGCTGAATGGTTGCCATGGGAGATTAAAGGGTTTCTCAAACACACATGAAAGAATCAAAGCAACACTCCATGTAAGTTTTTGTTGAGGGAATAACATTAACTTTACATACTACTGGCCCTTAAGTGTCATTGCTTAAATGTCATTTAAGATGGAAAAAAGGCATCGCAGGCGGTACGGTACAGGAGTGTCGTAGCAAAGAGGAAACAACAACTCAACAGAAGTAACTAACAGCTAACACTCTTCCCAGGAATGGATGGACCAGCAAATTCAACTAAGGATAACGTACGCAATGCTCACAGAAAATCTGCAAGCCTGAGTTAGCATGCTAAATACTAAAATTAACGGCGGACATTTCTAAGCAGCCTGAAAAAGTGCAAGGTTGTTTGAAGGGGTTGCCAAGACAACGGCTCTTCTCTGAAAAGATGTTAGAGGTTTAATGACACAACACACAGAGCTGCTTTTTCTAATAACAGACAAAGACAACAAAAGCAGAAAAAAGCTACACAGATCTACCTTGTCTTTTATGGAAAGGTCATTTATCATTTAACAAGATGAGCGGTTACTGACCACACTTTATCAGACTGGTACAACACTGCAACAACACAAAATCTTACCAAATATTTTTTGTCTAGTTTCTAGTATTAATATCTTAGTACACTTGAAATAAGACAAGGCTATCTTACAAGTAACTTTTCAGCAAAATAGGACAGGGCTACTGAAATATAAAAAACCTTTACAAAGCAATTTTTCAAGTAGTCAAAGGTCCATTAATTATGAATGTTCAACCCAGATGCCATAAACTCTCTTATTCAAAAGTGTTTTTTATGCAAAACAACGAAGATATAAAAATGAAATGCAATTTTGAATTATAGATAAATTTACATTCTTAAACAAGAAACCCCTGCAAAAAAAAAAAAAAAAACTGAAAACAAATGTGACGGGGATGTTCACAAAATATTTTAGAAATTAATATAAAAGGCAAAAATGGGGGCGGATTGGAGACGATGATTAAAGAAACTCATGAATTTAAAAATGAAGGTTTCTTGTGCTTATCTAAGACCCGCGCTACTCTGAGTGAGCACTCCGATGCTTTTAGCTGTTCAGGAACGGTCTCTTCAAAATACCACAGGAAAATAGAAGATTTATTAAACCTGCATAAAAGAATCGAGGCAACACACCAGGTATGTTTTTGATGAGGAATAACATTGTAACATGAGGTCAAGCTCAAAAAAGTTTATTTTACATAATACTGCTCCTTATTAGGCACAATGGTCAGGAGGAGAACGAGTCGTACTAAATCAGGAACTGATGGTCTGATGGGACCGATGGACCGATTCTTGTCTAATTCCATGTTTTGTGCTCTGAGCATTGTGCTTTATTGTTTGTTTTACATTATATTTAGAATTTCTAATTGTACTTTCTAAGCCATTTGAAAGTTTGTAGAAGTTTAATTTTTACATGCAAGTCCAAGGTAGTCAGTCTATTGGTTATTTATTTTATTTGCACTGACTGAACAAATGAAGTCGTGTTGTTTTTACATGTTTGACCAAACTTATGAAACTTTATGTGTGCTGTGCTGGTGCACAATTTTCAAATGTGTCATTCAGCATATTTACAACTGTGTTTAAAAGAGAAAAAAATAAATAAATAAAAACCCTTCATCTGTTTCTCTGTATCAGATTGGTATCAGCCGATATAAAACCTCAGATATCGGACGAGGAAAAAAGAGAATCTGTGCATCTTTAGTTTTTAACACAAACGTTAGATTTCATTTGTAGTAGAATAAAATCGTACAATAATTTTCACCATGAGTAGATTTCCTACGTGGACAGGAATCCGGACCCTGACAGCTGGGACCTGCAGCGCCTCCACCTACGGCCCGGCTGCTCCGGAGCTGCAACTTCTGAGAACATATTGACTGGTACGGCTGAGAATAGGCCAAATTTCAAAGAGTTTCCTGAAAACTGGAGGCTAAAATCATTTGTCACTCTGGGCTGCTTGGAATGCAGACATAGCAAAAAAGAAAAGCTACCTCACAGATTGACCTTAGTGATCATATAAAGCTTCTCGCCATGGCCAGACTGAAGGTGGTAATAGGTTTCCATGCTGGCTGCCCGTCGCAGGTCCGCCGCCTGCTCCGGCTCTCACGGCGAGCTCGGCGTGTTCGCCATAAGGCCCCATGCGATCTCTCGGGGGAAAATATACTAAACAGTCTTCAGGGAGAGACATGAAAAAAGAAACATCAGCAGCTTCTGGAGGCAGGAACACAGGATTACGTCTGAATCTTTCTGTCTGTGCTCCATGGATTCAATATTTGCAAGAAGTCCTCGGTGTTTGCCTCACACTCCACTGAAAATGACCATGATTAATAATTTACTCCCTATTTGGTACAGAATGTTCACTGAGTCAACAGCAGATAACTGCAGGCTGTTTTGCATTATAATGAATTAGTTACATGGAAATCAAATTAAGCAAATGGAGCACATGACGGAATTATGCGAGCGCCGTTCCTCAAACGGAACAATTTCTTCTGCAACTCCGATGAGTGATTTTCCAGTTAAGTGAGCGGCTGGTGCATTCGTCCCGTTCGTTGACAGTAACCTGTCATTTGCGGCACTTAATCTCGCCGAGGACAGGAGCGCAGCTTTCAATTAACTCGTCAAACAGGCCAAGCGACACATCCATCATGCGCTCTGCCATCCTCTGGTTCTTTTTGAAAAGACTCTAACATCAAATTATGCTTCAAATCACATTGTTGGAGCCCTTTGTGCATTCATGCCAAGGGAAAATAGGTCCTTCCACTGTGGTATTTTTCCTCCCCTCTTATCAGAATCGTTGTCATTTTATCCAAACTCCAGAACATTCGGTTTAACTTTATTCCTCATCTGTGGAGTTTGTTCTGCGGGTCATTGCTAAAGCAGAACCCCCTGAGATGTAATCACGTAAGATCTTTTCCCTCAGTGACTAATTACTTCAGTCACGTACACCATTATGCGTCAATCATGTACCTGAAGGAGACAGTGATTTAAATTCCCATTGCAGGTGATTATGGCGCCCGGTGTCCCAGCAGACAGCTTGGCACAGACCAGCTGGACAGGGCAAGTAGCACCACCTCCCTTTAAAACGCCATAATGCCCCATCGTGAAGCTATGTCTACTGGTGCAGACAATTATTGCTCAACAATCAACCAGTCAGTGAAGCAATCTATCTGCCACTTCAGGTTATCAAATCAAAATAAAATTATTTATTATAGCTCAAAGGAAACTGTTTACAAATGGGTGATTTAGGAACTCAGTGTTCTGCAGGTTTCTGGAAGTTTGCTCCAGAGTTGCGGTGCATAGAAGCTGAGTGCTGCTTCTCCATATTTGGTTCTGGTTCTGGTTCGGCAAGGTAGACCAGAATCAGAGGACCTGACAGGTCTGGAAGGTTCACAGTACAACAGCGGATGTTCAGTGTTCAAATGTATTTTGGTATTTAAGTCGGTCAGTGAATTTTAAACTATTGAAAGTATTTTAGTCCATTCTCTGAGCGACATGGTGCCTGCAGCTGGATTTCCTTTTTCCATAACCTTAATAAACAGATGATGAGCGCCTGCACCATAGCTGGACTATGAATATACATCTGATTTTTCTTATTTAATGGAAACACCACCATTGCAAAATTGTGTATTTTTTGTGATCTTAGCAGAATATTAACAAATACTTTCACACATTTATAATGGAAAGGCAGCTGGAAATGCAGCAAATTTCAAGCAGAATGACTAGAAATTTGTGAATGTCTTCTCGAATGTCTAAAAGTTTGGAGCTGGTAGTGTAGTGCAGCCGCCATAAGACAGGGGGGGCTGCTGGGCGAGGGAGGGGGAGGGAGCGCAATAAGGTCCTGGCCTGGGGAATACAATAACGGTAAATAAATAAGTGAAGGTTTGGTGGTGTTATTATTGCCAGGGGTCAGTGATATAAACCTGCTTATGGACATACAGTGCAGCTGGTTTACAATTAGGATGGCCAGTCTGCTGTGATTCAGAACTGTATGGACACTGCAGGACATGGCCAGCAGCAGCTGATGGCATTATCAATGGCTGGCCCAGACACAGACTTTATTAGAAAACCATTTCAGTCAGCACTTCATTAACGGAAAAGCTCAAATCTAACCGCTCTAAACCAGCTTTTGGAGGCGTGCAGCAGATAAGCCAATGCTCTCTTCTTATTGGATTTTAGAAGTTGCCTTGAACTCCTATATGTGCGTGCTGGGATACTTTGAAAGAAAGATGGCGAAAACAGACTTTTTTTCCCCCTCTTGTTTCAATCTGATTTGCACAAAATTGTCACGATGCCAGTGTTTTGGGATGTTGTCGTGAGGTTTTGTGTTCTGCAGGTTCAGTTATCGTTAAGATGTCAGGTTTTATTTCTTGATTGCATGCATCATGGTAATTAGTTCTTCAGCTCAATCTCCTTCCTGTTAATGTAGCTCATGTTTTTCACCTGCGTCTCCTGATTCCCCCTCACCCGTCTCCTGTAGCATTTCAGTTCGAGTCATGTCTTTGTCTGGTGCAGGATTCTTGTACGTCTTACATCTGTCACTTGGTGAATAACCACGATCTGTCAAGTCGAGACTCGGAGCTGAAATAAATCCTCGTTTACGCCATGCTGCCACTTGCATTTTGGCTCACCTTTGTTTCCTTTGTCTCCAGCCAGGATGAAAACAACTGGATGATTACATCTAAAAGCATCATTTCTGTAACATAAAACTGACCATCTGGAAGCAAGATGATTATGATGTGAGGTTATGACTTGAACCACGTCCATTCGTACTGATTAAGCATCAGTACAACTTCACTTCTTAGTAAAGTTGCTGGCTATTCTTTGACAGAGTGGGGTTCTCACCGCCTCTCGCTGGTAAAAATGAAGTTTGAGTGACTGACAGATGACTTTTCAGTCGGAAGCCGATGTGACATTAGGGTAATAATATTCCAGCACAGACCCTCCTGGAACCTTTGTCGCCTCTTAACCCCATTATCCCCTCACTCATTGTTTCTAGTGGGGGTCCGTGGGGTCTGCTGTCTTCACGCTAAATTGGGTGGCTCTGGGTGTCTCAGGGCTTATTCGGCTTTGATGTTTTCTTTCTTTTTTTTTTTTCTTCCCAAAGTACAAAAAAGAAAGTGACATCCCATAGGAGAATATTATGCTAATCCAGTAAATGTTAATTGGGCCCAAAGGGTTAATTTCTTCTGCTTTTTCATCTTAGCACTTTAATCTGTCTGTTTATAATCACAAATGCTTAGAAATAAGTAGTGTTACAAATTTTTTAAAACATTACTTTTCAATCCTTTTTAGTGAAAAGTTTCCCTAATCCTCCTTTGAAATGTAATTGGGACCATCTCTCGCAGCTAAGGAGTTCTCTCACTTCAAACCCCCAACATCACATAATCTTCTTTCATTTATCACGGCAGCAAGACGCTACGCCGCCCCTTCCTGTTTACTGCACTGTAGATCCTTTGTGGAACAGATTAAGAAAGAGCCAGTCAAGTATTATCACTGAAAACAAAACAGAAAAAAAAACAAAACAGAAAAAACACCACCATGTGATTTGATTAGTTAATATGGAAGCCTAAAATAACATTCAAAGAGCCACAAGTTAATTACATTTTATTCATTGAATTCCCTTCTGGGATCCAGCAAACAATACCCAAACGAACGATAACTGCTTTAATACCTAACAGCTAATCTTATCGCACCGAATTTCGCTCCTCGCATGAGGATTATGACTGAAGAAACACGCTGTGGATGGGAAAGCTGCGGAGTACCTGCAGAGTCAACAGGGGCCGTGTTGCACGTGAAACGCTTGATTTGATACTGAGTCGCACGCACTTGGGGGAGAGTTTGGCTCTCGGCTCGTTTCAAACTAACCAATGAGTGCCCTCAGAAAAAAAAAAAAAAAAAGTTACCGCTCCCTGGACGCTTGTTTGTTTAAAATCACATTTTGCACAAAATGTGTGCCTCTCCTTCTGTCTTTGCAGTGTAGTGTAACCCAGCAGTGCTGTTCTTCATGTCATTGCTTCAGTAAATGGAGATTTGTTGCTGCTATTTACTTTAAAGGTGCAGTATGTAACTTTTTATTAATTTTTGTTTACATATTTGTTAAAACTGCCAAATGTAATATGAGTCAGATAATTTGTGTCAAAAGAAAATAATCAAGCTCCTCCACCTGTCTGTGATGCTATTGCCGTTTGAAGAAAACCAACCAACCAGAGCCAGGGGGAGGGTCTTAGCGCTGTCAATCATCCTTATGAATGCTAATAGTGGAGAAACAACTTCCTGTTACAGATAAGGAGTATCTGAAGTCATTGGTGAGCATGCGAGCCAGCCTGAGCATTCACGACAGACTATATTAACTTGGAAAAGCTCCTTGAAAACAGGTCAAACAGTTATTACCTGTATACTCTTCTCATTAATCAATGGACATATTTTATTATCACAGCAATCAAACCTGAGCAGTTTTTCATGTTTCCAGTTATTTTCATTATTTATCATTGCTGAAGAGCTCTGGGTCTTTGGGTTTATTAGGCCTCCTTGCCATCATGCTAATTTTTACTTTCCTCCCAGGTTTATGTCTACTACACCCTGACTGAGTCACATGCGAACATTAATACCATTTCCTGCAAGAAGGAAAATGTTGGTAAAGTAAAATGTTTGCTTTAAACCTCAATCTGCAATGGTGTGTAAATATTTTTAGGCTCAACTTTACAATAAAAAAATACCTGAGCATTTATTTGGGACTTTTAAGTCCCAAAATAAAATTAAAAAAATTGAGGTGTAATACCTTACTGAAACCTTTTTTAAGTTCTCACAAAAACCCTGTTAAAAGCTGTGTATATTCGGTCTCTTCCGAGACTAAGGGAATTCATAAAAATTTAGAAATTTGCAAATTGATAGGACACAACAGATACTTCCACTAAGACCATTGCTAGTGTACAAACTAGATCACACACCTGCATGCTCCAAGTGAACAGACTAGCAAAACTGGCAGCTAGTTTAATTTTAAGCAGCAGGATTCAACTTGAATGTGCTGTAATTTTCCCCTGAAAGTAGCAACAGCCACAGAAACCTTTATTTTGCCATGACTGGGAGTCCCACAGTCACTAGCAAACAGGAAAAAGGAGGGGTGCAAAAAGCATAGGTGCCTTTCCCCCTCCTTTTTGAATGGACGGCTCTCACTACTCACACTGAGTGATGAACAGTGTCCTGACGTGGCAGGTAACAGTAATTTATCGCCCCTCTGCCTATTTGTGACACATTGAAATGATAGGCGTGACTGCGTGGAGTGATGGATTCAGCGGTGCAGCAGCAGCTTACGTGCAGAGGTTGAATTGTAGAGCAGAAATTCCTCTCAAGGTTGGTCTAGAAGTAAAGTTAAAGGGGTGTGGAACTTCACTGTTTCAAGGTTGTTTTCACACAATTTTTCCTTCAGGTAGACTTTATGTTGCGTTAAACAGCAACGCTTACCGAGCCAGAATTAAAGAGCGCGAGGTAGTGTAGTCTTAACGATGCTCGGTGTAGATTTTGAGCCGTATGGAGCTTGTTTGTCGACCCAGATTGCAAAACTTGTAAGTACTGCAGAGAAAACGATTGCTTTGGCTCTAATGTGAACATGCAACTTTTAATGTTGGAGCGATTGAAGGGGATGCGCTGAAGGAAAACAGAAATGCAATGAAAAGATTTGTGCAGCAATAAAACTGAAGGTTAATTGCTTTATAATACCAAATGACTTTACAGAGCCAATGACAACAAAGCTCATAGTTTTATTAGTGAATGGTGGTGCCTTTCAATTTAATGAAGGAGCACATGGGGGAAACAAAAGAGGTCAATGGTGAAGTCATAATATTATGAACGAATGCTTAGTATCTCAATATGTCCTTCTTTTGTCCTTTACTGGACCCGAGTCCATCTGGTGATAACTGGCACTGAACTGTTAAAGTCCTGGAAGCTGCAGGGGGGCCTTCGTGGATCAAACATGTCTGCAATGAGATATGGAGAGTTTGGAATCCAACCAAAAAAAGAAAAAAAATAAATAAATAAAAGATTTTCCTTCTCTCTCCACAAACTATGACCTGTGTTTCAAAGAGTCTCTATAATCTATTCAGTCACTTCATGAGCAGATGTCTGCAGCTCCAGTCTTCAAACGCTACTGTCCTGCAATTTGGATATGCAACCCTGTTCCAAACCACCTGAGGCTGAATTATTTCCTTAGCATGTCAGTCATTTTGTCAAAGGCCTGGGGCCCTTCTTAATAGTTAAGTACGTTCTTGCTTGCCAAACTGAACACAGGAATGATCAGTTTGGCAAGTCCAGTTTAAAGTCCCTTCCAGGGAACATATGGACGCAGTACAATAGTTCTGTAATTGGAACGAGGCGTAATTAATGTTGTCACTTCTCAGCTAAAATCTTTACATGAGTTTCCATAAACTGTCCACTTCTGCTTAGGAATGGATTCCTTCTTTTCGCTTTACTTTTTTGTTCCTCTCTGCAGTCATGAAGTACATGAAGTGTTATTTGAATTGTTGAGGTGCAGATCAGCTGCTTGCAGTTGAAACACCAACACTCATTGTCGCAGTCACACATCATAACAACTCCAGTCTGATTAATTGATTAGTTAGACAGTTAAAGCCTCTTACTTTTTGACCTCTTCCTTGTAATCTTCTATCTGCTCCGTTGTTTGCTTGTATTCAAGATGAAATGATTATTTCCACAAATCAGTGCATCATCTCCTGTACTCCGTCTCTTGTCCACCTGACAAATGCAGTGTTATAATAGTAAGCTATTCAGTGGATAGTTCACTGAGTAGCATGGACATGTCTTCCATAGGCTCATGTAGGAATAAGGTTTAATCTTTCATAAAATATGTACATTTATGGTTTTGGTTGCTTGACCCTGAGAACTTCCAGGCGGCTGCAGACCAAGAACATCCTGGCAAAGGCAGCTGCTGAGGAGACCCTACCTGTCTGCCTGTGAATCTTTTGCCTCTATGAAAGTTGCCTGTATTCATTCACTTCTGTTTTCTGTTACAAACACAGGATTCTCAGTGATAGAATATTTCGGATAAAGGTGAAGGTTTTCCACCACTACGGGTGAACCCAACATACAGGACGCAACTGCGACGCCATGTTCTGACAAAATTTTCACCTTTCTTGGGTCTCATTTCTGTAGCCCGACCAATCATTTCCATGTAAGTGTTCACTCGGCTGGAGAAGGGCACATTATCATCACATTGCACAAATTCCATTGAGGATGAGTAGAGGGAGCGACGTCACCTCCTTTGGTGCTGCTAGTGCAAGATTGGTATTGTTTTGTTTTGTTTTGTTTGTTTTCTTTTTATCTTTTGGGGGACCATAAAATATAGCAGCTCTGTTGATAATACTGAGCTGCTATATTATCAACAGACCGGTTCATGTTACCCCACTCTTTCTACTTGACATGGACTGCAGTTTTTGTTTGGTTTTTTCTTAAATCATGACAGAGAGAAACCAAACAGCACCCCAACAACCTCCCAACATTGTTATGGGTAAGTGGGCATAATGTGCACTTGCCTCCTCCTGTCAATGTCCAAAGAGGGATGGACCAGCACTTAGGCAGGGAAGGTGGCATTATGCAGTTCCCCCTCCGCTGTGCTCGACCCTCTCTCACCTCTTTGCTAAATGGGGTGAGTGAAGGCGGGGAGGGTGGTGGGTGCAAGGAGTCGAGAAAAATGTGTTCACATCAATTTAGAGCAGAGAGGAATAGCTGCTCTAAACGCTGCTGGTTTCAAAGCTCCTGTTCCTTAGTGCTTCACATTTGTCCACTTGTCCTTGGATAAAAAGGCCTCCTCATATATTTAGACATCAACAGTGGAGAATAAAGGATCCTTTCCAGTCAGCAGATCCAGGAATACGACCCAACTGAAATGAACGGTGCTGCATCGCTACTACCAACCGCGCCTTGGGGACTGGACATTAGCCTTTGTTCTTTTTTTTCGGGACACAGATCTCTATCCTACTAATTGATTTCCCCTGTTCCTAAGATGCGAAGCCAGAAACAGTGCACCATACAAAAGCAAATGACAGAGTTAATTAGGTATAACTGTTTGTGGATTAGTAATAAAAGCTCAGGAGCTTTTTAGGCACAACAGGAGAACAATCCATTAACAATAGAAAGGCATCTCTGGAGTATTACTTCTGCTGGTCTTTATCTTACTAATTAAACTCCTTCTATTGTTTTATGAATTAAAACATCCCAGACCAGTACGACGGAAAAAACTTGTCTACCAAAAGTATATCCCCGGTTAATTATACAGTCCATCTGGAAAGGATTCGGAGGTCTTTGCTTTTTCCACGTTTTATTATGTTTCAGCCTTATTCTACTTTTCATTAAAATAATCTCTTTCCGCAAAGTTCTACACACAAAAATACCCCCCAAAAATCCCACATCCACCGATCATCCTTGAGATGTTTCCTCAGCTCAAATAGTAAATTGCGTTAACTGGACTTTATTTGGAATGGCGTCCACAAAGTCCCACAGTTTACATCAGGTCAGAGGTCAAACAACACTCCTGAAATGATAAGAATTGTCTGCAGATCCTCAAGACAATTTTGTATTAAGGCACAAATCTTAGAAAGGATCCAAAAACATTTCTGCTGCCAGTGACTTCAGCGGACTCAATCATTGGTCAATGGAAAAAGTTTGGAACCAGGAGGACTTTTCCTTGAATCGTCCATCTAAACTGAGTAATTGGGGGAGAAGAGCTTTAGTCAGGAAGAAGACCTCAAGGTCACTCTGTCGGAGCACCAGCATCCCTCTGTTGAACAGAGAACCTTCCAGAAGAGGAACTATCTGTGAGGAAATCCACCAATCATTTCTGTCTGGTAGAGCAGCCAGACAGACAAAAGCTGCTTCTTAATTAAATGCACATGGCCACCGTACCTGAGACAAGGCGAAACAAGATTCTCTGGTCTAATGACAGAAAGATTGAACTTTATGGTGTGAATATCAGGCATCATGTTAGGATGACTGGAAGAACTGGCAAATCAGTCAGGACAGATAAAATGATAAATGTTGAAATGTACAAAGATCCTGGATGAAAAATTGCTGCAGAGCATCTGGACCTCAGTCGATGGTTCATTTTTCAGCAGGACAACCACCCAAAGTACATGGCCCAGATGACTCCAGAACCACTGTGTGAGTCCTGGAGAGACCGAGACTCTGGACTGGAATCAGATTAACATCTCTGTAGAGATCTGAAAATGGCTGGGTAGACAAATCCCATCCAACCTGATGGAGCAGAATTTTAAAAAAGGACAACTAAATAGGCCATGTTGACAGTTTGCCACAGTTTATACTTTTATGCATCGAGATACTTCTTAACTGTAAAACAATTTCATAAGCACTAATAATCTCTTACTTTGAAGCTCATGGGAGCAGTCAGAAAATCACGGCATCAGAACTGAACAGTAAAGACTGTGCTCTGATCTGAGAACTTGACAAAAAATGTAGCAGATAAACCTTGATGATGTGAAGGATTTATGCGGTTACACCTAAAAATGTCCAACTCTCATTGTGACTTAGGGTTCAGGGACCTAAAACTAATCCCAACAGTAATGTTTGGGATCTGTCCTTTAATCTCTCTGTTCTTTCTGCCGCACACCTCACCACTAGCTGATGTAATTTCAATGTAATTGTTTACATCCATCGCTTTTTGTTTTAATTTCAGGATGACCATGTGCTTATGTAATCTCCAACACATTACATTAAAACTGAACCCAACCAGAGAGGAAAGGACCCAACTTCCAAAATACATTTTCTATGATTCATTTGTTGGATGGACAAAACCGGAGAAACTCAAACAGACCCCTGCCATTTATCAGATGAAGGAGGGAATATTTCAATTAATTTAAATCGAAGGTCAAGAGGTTCTGCTGCTTCTCCCAATCATTGCCTCCAGCTGTTTCCCTGGTTAGGCAAAATGAGGCATAATGAAGCAGCCAATGCACAGGAGGAATATTAGACTAATGAAAAGCTCTTTCCCCCTCTTGGCTGCTCGCCCATCCTGTGTACTTTCCAGCATCTTTCATTTCACTGGTTCTTGTTCTTTTCCCTTGGCAAAACAGTCCTCACCCCATCCCCACATTGTTGTGTGTTTCCTGTATTTGCCTGACAAAAGAGAACAGACTTACAAGCATGGGCACCAGGCCCTGGAACATTATTACAAAAAAGATACGGTGGTAAATGTAGAACTAGCTGTGTTTCCATTACAAATGTGAGCAAAACTTTGTCAATATACTGATAACATCTAAAAAACAGAAGACAATTTCACAATTGTGACGTTTCTATTAACACAATGAATATGTTCCGTGATAAGTCATTTAAAAAACATGCTGTGGCATCATGCTCCTACCACTTCCTGTCTTCTCCTTCTTGACTTCCTCACTGGCAACATTTGGTTTTCTATCAGGTGACTCATGTGATACAAGAAGGTTTTCCATTGTAGTTTTGTGAAACCAATTTCCATATATACAGTACATGTTTCACGCAATTATGTCTTCAGTAACACAAGCACTCAGCCAGAACATGCATTAAACTAGCACAGCAGTTAAGCCAGCACAAGTACTGAACTAGCATAAGCACTAAGCTAGGATTAGAACTAAGCTAGCATAAGAACTAAGCTAGTTCTGCCACACAACACAATACTGCAAGTTACTGCACATCACTTAAACAAGAAGATCTTTGTTTCTTGTGTTTAGGTCTTTTAAATTGTCCTCTACATGATGTGTGTGTGTAAAAGCCGCCATCATGCCACAATGGCGTCCATACAGCTGTCTAATCACTGAGGTCGGATGTGCAATTCCTGAGGCAAAAAGCCACCAGCCTTGCAGTCTTTTTGGAAATAGTATTTTTGTTGCTGGAAAGCACTGGCATGGTGATGCATGAAGCACAGCTCATTGTGGTTCAGCCTTGACACTTGTGCGGTTTTATTGGGAATTATCTGCAGTCGATTAATAACTGCCTCCCAGTTTCCCCGGATGAGGAGCAGGAAAGCACACTCAGATACTGGAGAGGCATCCATCATGTCAGCTGTCAGGACACTGCAACGGCTGCTGCCACCCAGATTCATGATGCACTATGGGAAACACAACGACAGCTAATAGGGATGACATTATGAACACCTGGAAATGATCCGATGATGTATGTGGGGGATGCGTTGACCACTTTGCCCATTATGGTGACCAAATAAAACATTAATCATCCCTGACTCTGGCAAAACAAAAAAGCGAGCTCATTTACAGTCGTCATATTTGAAAAAGCTCACGTTTCAAGGTGAAATAAAATCACATTTACCCATTATGTCAGTTTCAAGACGCCAACAGTGGACAAGTAAGCTATCTACCCCACTGGCAAGTTACTGGAGAACTGGAAAAAGAAGTAATTTACAGTAACAGAGGGGAGAAATGCAATCCTCCAAAGGCATACATTTAGATATTTAAAGCTCGAGTTGAAATTTGTAAGCTTGAAAATGCTTTTCCCCACAAATGAATTCAGCCTATCATTGGAGAACCCTCAGAGGACAAGGGGGGAAAGCAAGCTGTTTTTCTGACATGTCATGAATAAAAAAGGCCTGCGGGCTCTTAACAGCCCGTGGCCGACTGCAAAAACAGAAAGCTCAGCGCGCGTTTTCCCCCCAGTGCTCCAGTAACAGGCCAGTGGAAATAAATGTAATCACTGCACTTTGTTCTCCCCAGTGATATAATTTCTTCGTATTACTTTTCACCCGTCCTCTGCATTCCAGGCCACCATCACAATCTCATTTGATCCTATTTACATTGGCGATTGCTTCAAACGGCAGCTAATGCTGCGAAGCAATTACCACTTGAAGCTGCAGCCTGCCAAGCGGCCGCGCAGGCTGTCCCTGCCAAACTGCTGTGTTTTCTTTTTTTTCTCTTTTTTTCTGAGCCCGTCTGCGGGTTGACATTTAAGCTCATGTCTTCTTCTGTAAACGTGGTTCACTACATTTAGAGCTGATTCTGACAAACATGGCCTTTGGAAGTGTCCCTTTGACCAAGAGAAAATAAAATAAAATAAAATACAAAAACGACCACCAGAAGCGAAATGTATCATCGTTGAATACCAGAGTGGCTCAGAGCCAAAGAAGAGCCATGTCATTTATCAAATAAAAATAAAAAAAAAAAAAAAAAAGAGAGAAAAAAAAAAATCACCTGTAATTTCACAGACTGTCTGGTCAGGAACTTTTATTAGACTCATAAAATGGAGCTGAAAATCAAAACTGGGAGCAGCGATACGAAGACTGGAGCAAGAACAGGCGCGTAACCAGATGACAGGGGAAACAGAGGTGGACAAAAGGTGACATTTCACTACATTTTGTTTTCCAGTAGATTAATGTATTTTCAATTTCTTTAATTACTGATGACCTCAGAGCTTTTTTTGTTTTAAGCTTTTTATTCTTGTCTTTTTTCCTACTGGAGTTTCGTTTTGTGCACCGCTTTGATTTTCAACACATCCTGTTCATGCTCTTCGTTACGACGATGAACTTTTTTTTTTCCTGTTTAAATGCAAACAAATAATCTGAAAATAAATACTTGATTTTACGCTCAGATCGGATGTAGAGAGAGTCTGTGAAGATTAGTTCTCAAATCTTGCTACAGGTTCTCCATTGAATTAATTCATGTGCTTTGACTGGACCGTCCTAATAAATAAGATTTCAGCCATTCCACTGTCGCTCTGCCTGGATGCTTTATGTTGATGAACATCCACCCCACTTTCACGTATTCCGGTTAAATGTGGTGAGTTTGTCACAAAGTTTGAATTGTTCACAAACGATGAAGTCATTTACAGTGAAGCAGCTTGAGGCGCGTTGAGGAAGAGCAGAGAGCAAAGTGGTGCGCTGGACTTAACTAACTAAAGGAGACTCATCATAAACTACCAAGCTTAGTTTATGATGTTCCAACATACATCATTGTGACTGTAACATATTGTATTGTATTTATATTGTAACCAACATCTGGCATATTGTAATTCTCTTTAAAGACCCTCAAAACATATGAGCAGTTTTTAATCATCCTTCAAAATGCTGCAGAAAAACAAAACTGTGCTGGATTCTCAGGTTACAGACAGGTCAGCAGATTTGCAATTTTATCTTCCACAAAATCTGTCAAAGAGGACAATAGTCATTGCTTCATGAAAATGCACTTCTGTTTTTGCCGCTTCTTTATTTTCTTCTTGTCACAACATGACAGAGCAAAAGAACACAACTATGAGATTTAAACAAATTCTGTATTGATCAATATTGATTTTCTTTTGTGAAATTTGGCTAGTTTTCCCTTCAGTCTGGTGGAGAGTTCTTGATGTCTAAAAAGTCTGAAAATAACTGGTTTATTTTTAGGACTTCAAATATTCATGAAGAACAAAAACAAAAGGCTTTTAGAGACACGACTTCTCACCAGGACGGTCATTTCTACAGGCTCGTTGTCTTCATCAGGTGGAATAAAACTAGTTCTTTGTGACCCCTGGGTGGAAACATTTGGTGCAAATAACAAAAATAACCATATTTTATGAGCTTTTTGAAGGGGCAGTGTCTTCCAGGCACATAAAGTCATTTTCTAGCACAATCACTGTTACCTTCAGTTCAAAAGATGTCTGACTTTGCAATTTAATGCCTTGAAATTAGGCCTCTGTGTCTTTAAGAATCCCCTGCTCTTTCTGCCTTCAGCACATCATTGCAACGTTGCTCCATTAAGCCGTTAACAGCGTTCTTACTGGCGCTGCACCAGGTGTTAATTACAAAGGCGGCACTTTGTGAGAGCAAGCTTTTAGGCACCCCCAAACGGTTGCCATGGGAGAAGACTCAAAGCAACTCTCCAGGTATGTTTTTGATGAGGGGATAGCATGTGAAGCTTAAAATAGTTGATTTCAATAAAAAATAACCCCCCAAATTAAATGTTGCTGTGTCAGAAAACCACACCTCAGCATCTGTTAAATAGAAGAGCAAAATAAGGATAATTAACGGAACTAATAATATACATAATTTCTGAATTAGTCTTAGCAGTCGAATAATTTCATCATTACCAGAAGTTGCACTTCAATTAGCACCGGAGCCGTCCTACATGGAGACATAACACTCCGTAAAGGTGTGAGCGCCGTCGCCTCGCAGGGCTCCAGCGTGTAATCGAATGGACTTTAATTTCACTTCCCTCTGTGATCTGTGGGGTTGTCCATACCATTAAACGTGAACTCTTAAGCAACCCCCTCTTTTTCCCCATTGATTGTGTTGCTTTGCGAGTGGAAATTCAATTACGCTGCTCTTCCATGTGAGCAAAAAAAGGCAAACGGCACAGAACCGTCAACGGTAGGCTGCTCAGGGGACAGATGCCGCAAAGGATAAGCCAGATATCTGGGCCGTCTTTGCTGTTCACTCTTTGTTAAATTACCCAGGGTTAGAGCGGCGTACCAATGGCGGCTAAAGCAATTAGTTTTCCAGCAGTTGGTCAATTGTCAGAGTCTGCAGGCGTGAGAGCCTCTGTGCAAAGAGTCCTGTTTTACACCATTTTCCAATAAACAGGAATTACATTTGAGCATGAGCGGGCGAGCGTCAAGAGCGTGCGCCGACTCTCATTGGCCTGTTTCAACACAGGTGTCAGCTTTGAAGATTTGTGGTGAACACATGAATGACCGGCAAAGAGCATGAGCTGAACTGCAGGAAAAATAATTCACTTCTACAACATTCAATGTTTCAAATAGATTTTATGTGATAGGTCATTGGAAAGTCAATATGGTTTTGCAATCTTTTATGGAGGGTTTGGGGCTAAGGTTGCTTTTCAGTTTCAGGTCGGAGGTTCTTTACATCCAGGGGGCGCTATGGAGGCCTCAGAAAAAGATGAGAAAAAAATGGAAATAAAAAAAAAACAAAACAAAAAACTTCCAATACGATACATTCCAATACAACATCATCATGAAACCATCATTAATAAAGTCATAATATCACCTGATAAGTTAACTCTGGAGGAGCTGCAGAGAGTTTAGTGCCAATCAATTGTTCTGTCAGACGTCTAACCTTTTAGTGTGGTAAGAAGGAAGTCGTTGCTCGAAGAAAGTTCTCAGTCCTATGTATCCTTTTGGCCTACCTGCTGCCACCATCTGCATGGTGGTGGCAGCATCATGATCAGTCGTGGCTGCGAAACTAAACAGAAGCAGGAAGGGATGAAGGAAGGCAAGGATACAGAAGCTGAGATTGATTGAGGTGAAGTTCTTCCTCCCAGCAGGTGCAGCCTGGTGGAGAGCTGAACAGAACCACACACCGCACTTTTCAGATTTTTATGAATCAAAAATTTTTTTAAACCACAGGTCTTTTTCCTCAGCAATTCTACAGGACGTTGTAGACCGTGCTGTCGGTCTACAGGACGGTCAGATAAAAAGAACATTAGCCATTCAGGAGCATCATGCTACAGTTTAGCTTCAGCCTTAATCCAAAGTGCAAACTCAGAATAGTTCTCTGCAGCAGATTTTGTTTTGTAAGTACAACCCGCTCATGGGGATTACAATAAATGACACGGATTAAGGTTTTATACTTTATGTAATCCATTATGTCTCTTAATTCCCGTCTGGACATTTGTCTTATTACTATTCATATTTCAAACTTGTGTTTCTAAAATGTGCTTAGACATGTTTTTTTATTTCTGGTTTCCAATCCTCCCCTGTGGCGGATTAAAGCTGAGCTAAATGTGGAATATTCCAGATGCCGTTGAAGTGCAACAAGACATCCAGCAAAGGCTTTGGATTTGTTTTTAGTCAGTTTGTCATTGAACTTGAGGGAGGGGGGGTTGTTACTCAAAGAGCTCAAGTTATGATATACTACTTGAGATTATGCTGCTCGGTCAGCATATTCTGGAAGGATTCAGTGAGTTCTTGTTCTCTTTTGAAGAAGAAGGGAGTGTTGGAAAAAAGAAAGAAAAAAAAAACATTGGGAGCATTTAACGGGTTCAGTAGGTTTTATTTCCTAATGTACATACAGAACTTACGAAGTTGTTTCTAAAGTTGGTGACACATTGTTTGCTTTAACAAAATACCTTAATGTATTTGACAGCCTTTTGCATTGATCAGATTTTATTTGAAACCATTAGCATTACAGAGCCCCCACCCACAGATGCAGTCACTAAACTGGTGCAACAGGCGATGTATCAGTTGAACTGTCACCCTCCCAGAGAGCGGTGTCTGCAGCCTGACGCTAAAAGCTTTTCACTGTTGGAAGGTGATTTGTGGTATTCTGGAGATCTTAAGCAGTGGAGTGGACGTGGATTTCACACGGAAGGGTTGATGGAAAGAAACACTGCCTATTGCAGTCTGCGTCTCCGAGCTGACAACGTGAAAAGCCCAAACGCCACTGGCACAAACCACGAAGAAAAAGGCGACAGGAAGTAGTTGGAGCACCATGGCGCTGCATGTTTCTTTTTTAATGACACTGAGTGAACACTCATTCATGTGACATGAATAGAAAATAGACACAGTTCTGTGGACGTTTGTAATGAAAATGCAGCTAATTTTTTACACAAGGCCACATACGCCTGGACTTTTGTCTTCTTCCATAGAAGCAGTCGCCTTCATTTAAAAGCTGCACTTTGTGTTTACTTACATCGTCTTTCATTATTTTTTAATATTTTAATTAGTTTATTTTAATAGTTTAATTAGTTTGATTCTCTGAAACACTTCAGTGAGATAAATGTGTAAAAAACTATGAATGTTTTCACCTCATTGCATGTGTATGAATATAGCTTTTCATTTTTTCATACTTATCAAGACTTTCCCTTCTAGATGCATGCGCTGTAATAATACTAGTAATCATAATCACTTTCTCATGCAGATTTAGATTTAAATCCAAGTCTGTATAAGAAATAGAACAATCATTCCTCTTTTACACAATGACATCATCAATACAAAACAAAAGACTTGTCTTATTTAACATGAATACATAATTTCATCAATATTTAAACGCAATATAATGCCTTCATCAAAGAAATGGCCCAGACTTTTTTTTTCCTGCTGCATATTTGCAACAGGGAGAAAAATGCAGTCGGTACCAAACACCACTCACTGCTCATCATGCAGTTATTAAAAAAATGTCTTCAGACAGCATTCGTCTTGATGGCATTTCATGACATAAATTGCACGGTGAATCATAGAGGCACCAGCGGCAGACATGAGATGCTCCCAAACATGCAGTGGCTTCGGGGGAAGTGATACAGTGGCACGCCACTTTGTTTCATAACTGCTATTAATTCTGACCAACGTTAATGCAGCTTAAAAGGACAAAGACACTAGGAACAAAAGGATGGTGTGTGGGCGCAGTCTGCAGCAAATCGGTGAAAAGGGCCTCCACGAGCGGCAGGCTAAGACCAATATGTTGGTTTTCATGGGAGGGTTGGGTAATCCCGGCGGTCCTGACCGGGCAGACCTCAGAGATTGTATCAAAAGCTAAAATGAGTTTCAAAAGGAAAAATGAAAGTATGAAGAGAAGGGAGTGGGAGGATGCCTCTGGCTCATCAGGAGCTTCAGAGGCAATGCAGCAAGTTCCTGCCAAGACAGAGCAACTTGGAAGGCGATGTAATATCCATCCAGTAAGTGCTTCATTGGTTCAAAAATCAGCAACCAGGACCTCCAAAGGTAGAAAACTTCAAGGACTTCATAAGCGATGTAAAAATGTGTTAAAGGGCCAGTATCATCTGGAAGATAGTGCCATTTTATAACACTGTGTTCACTTCAGTTGTTAAAAAATGCTATAAATATCAAGTATGACTAAAAGGAAATTTTACTTTGTAGTTTAAAGTCTCTTAATTAGGCTTCTGTTGCCTTAAAAGTTTCCTCTTTATAAAACTCCGCCTTCAGAATGTCATCACAACATGACCTTTTTGTTGACGGGTTACCAATAATTTTACCAGCGTTGCACTGAGAAGTAGTTCCTATAATGAGCAGATGAACAGTTCCACCAGGTGTTTGCTGATTGGTACTGGCTAGTCTCGAGGAGCTGGATGGAGGAGTCGCAGGGGGAGGGATGCTCTCCAAGTTTAGAAACTGCAGCTCAGAGGAAGAGCTGTGTCCTCGAAGGTGGAGCTACGTCCATACGGGCGTTGTGCACAGCTGGATGTTTGCCATGGAGATTAAAGGATCACTCAAACATTCATGAAAGAATCAAGGCAACACTCCAGGTATGTTTTTGGTGAGGGAATAACATTATAACATGATGTAAAGCTCAAAAACGAAATTTTTTGAGTTCACACTTAATTACTGACAGGAGAACACCCCAACAAAAACTGAAAGAATGAAAAAAGCTAAAATGCAGAAGATAGTTCAGGTGCTTCATCACCTCCCTGCTGAGACACTCAGACAGATACAGCATCTGTCTGCTCTCCCCACAACATGGCTACCTCACTTTCCTGTCCACAAGTCTACCTCGAACTGCGCCAGAAGCCATCGCTGAGCGTTGTTCGCCAGTGCTTGATGTCACTGCCTCTGTGAATGTGCTTTCATGCTACCGCCTGTCGAGGGGCCAGTTCTGATCATCCATCTGCCCCGATTGATACTCGCAGTGAGTGATGTCGCGTGCGAGGCATGGCTCGTGTGACTCGTGAGTGAGCGGACTTGTCAAAAAGCAGATAGACCGTAAAGCAGGGCGGCGATGAAGAAAAGGTGCCTATGAGGCAGAAAGGGAATCTCGGAACGTTCTTTGCATGTCGTGAAACTGTGAAGTGTTTTCAAAAACGCAGCAGATTTGTTGGGGGGCTGACACTCAAAGAAGAACAGAGTTTTCACCTTAACACCAGATTAAAGTGGAATTAAAAGTCTGAATTCACCAAATATCTTAGTTGGAGGTTCTTACAACAGTTTGGAATTTTTTATTGTAGTTTAGTTTTATTTGTTGTGACTTCTTGTTTGTCTCATTCAGCTAGTTTTTATTTGTTTTATTGAGTGGATATTCTTCTAATAAATGGCTAAATATGGTTTAGTTTTAGTTACATTTTTATTTCTTGTAGTAGTAGTTTTAGTTTTTTCATACTTTGGTTATTTTTTTGGTGCAGAATTCCATTCTATTGTGATTATGTATACATTGATTGGGTGATGATTACTCAAGAGAATATAACATTTTCATAAAATTTGTTCATTTATTGTTGAACAACCAACTGACTGGTGTTTTCTCCCAACTTTTGCTGAGGCAGTTTTGCAAACTATGTAGTACCATAATTTGGTGACAGCTGATGAAAACTGCGTGTGTGTGTGTGTGTGTGTGTGTGTGTGTGCGCGTTTGTGTGCGTGTGTGTGTGTGTGGGTGTTTGAATTCAAATTAATCTTAGATCAGTTTGAAAGGTTAATAAAGATTCATAAAGAAAAATGAAAGCAATTATATCTCTAATTTCAGGATGTTTTAGTTAGTTTTATGAACGCACAAACATCCAGTTAGTTGTAGTTTTCTCCCCCATCACTTACTGTTAATTTATTTCAATAAGCATAAATGCTCTCTCAGTTTCAGCTTTTGTCATTTTATTCATTTTAGTCAACTGTAATAACCCTAGTTTGAATAATTTCAGACTGACTTTATGTTGCTACAAACGTCCTGACATTTATTTTTTCATTCAGATTTCTGACTTTAAAATGTCAGACAATATCCTTATTTTAATATCACAACCTAATGCTTTTATTGGTTGAAAATGATTCATTTTGTGTAAATGTGCTTTTCAGCAACAGAGAATATCAATGATCAATTACTCTAGAAAATTTGGAGACATTTGGTGGAAGGTTTTCTTTTTTCATTTAATTTACAACATCATAAGGGAATGCAGCAGCAGTGGCCTGTCACAATAAATATGCATAAATAAAATGAATTATGAAATCTTTGTGAAGAAAATTGCCCTGAAAACTATATCAATAATCAAAAAGGAAATCATTAAACTCATCTTAATTTATCAGGCAAACAATTGATTAATTGCTTCTCGATGTGGCAGCCTTAACTGTTGCTGTAGTTCACAAGTCAAACATTTTCAGTCAGATTGATTCTTCTGTACTTTCAGACTTTCCTTTCAGGGTAATTATAACCTTTAAACATGGCTGATCTGGGTTTGAAAGAGCAGAACATAATTGGCGTCACAAGCTCCCTGCTGTCGCAGATTAATAGTTTGGACCTGGGCGGGTGACGGCATGGGCCACAACAAGAAGCTTCCACCAAATATAGATCACACTTATTTGATGTATGAAGAGTCATTGGCAAGTTTCGCTCCAAAAAACACAAAATCTTACCAAGTGTTTTTGGTTAGTTTCTATTGGCAACATCTTGGTACACTAGAAATACGACAGAAATAACTTACAGGTGAATTTTCAGTAAAAAAAAATAGAAGCTTGTTTTAAGTGAATAATCCCTTAATATCGATTAAAAAAGTTATTGTTGGGCTGGCAGACTATTTAACTTATGAGAAAAATGTCTTGTTATATCGGTGTACTTTTTTCACTTTAAAGAAATGATTGACCGAAATCAAGCTCCTCCATCTTGCTGAAAAGTTTCTTAGGTTATTCGTATTTCAAGTGTATTAAGATACATCTAGAAAGTAGACGTGGTAAGATTTTGCGTTTTTGCAGTGTTGAGATTCTGATGATTCTGACATAAACGTGAGTAAAAATACTGGGGAGTGAGCAAAACTAAAACCTTTATGATAACGAAACATACAAATGAATCCAGTGATGAAGCAACTGGTTCCCCTGTGAGAAACTCCATCACACAACCAAAGGAAAGTTCAAAAGATTCTTCAGGCCTTTTTATGACAAGTTTCTCCTTTACTTTTACACACTTCCATGTGTATTCTCAGCAGTATTGATCACAGTAGAGTTTAATTTGTATCTCAACATGGTAAAGCGCTACCGCTGGGCGTCACTGCAAATGAATTGTTAATGAGTAGAGCAGCACGGCGATGCGGTGCTTAATGGCCGCCTCAGACGTGTGTGAGGGTGAGAGCACACTCTGTGTCTGTCCATCTGTGTTCGCCCTGTGACAGAGAGGCAACATGTTCACCCTGCACTCCGCCTGCCACACAGCCACTTCTAGCAATAGATGACGCTAGCAACGCCAACAAAGCTGGAAAGATCAGAGAGCAGATTTTTGACACACAGAGGACAAAAGTTTGGCTTTGCAGATAAACGCAGCACAAACATAATGCTGCATTTCAGAATAAGAATGTCTAAGTGAAGTTCAAACTACCTAATTAAACCCCAAAATAAAACAAAAACAGCAACGTAAAATAATCCATATCAAAATAGCAATGAGAGCAGTTTTTTTTTTTCTTCTTTACAAACTCAGAAATGTATTGCATGAACTGAAAAAAAATGTCTGAATCGTAGAGCCGACGGGTGGTTTTGTTATCAAAGTTTCTGAGACGTGTTTCATGTTTCGCATGGAGCCGGCCCAGGATGACCGGACTCGTTCTGCCCGTCCTCGGCTTTTCTTGGTTTTCTCAGAAAAGAATGTTTGTGTCAAAACAAGGTGATCTACAGGATTAAAGGAGCAGTATGTAGATTTTACAAAAGATTTAGTATCTGAAGGATAAACATGGTTTCCACTGTGGGTAGGAAAGAATATCAAGGTATATTTGATGTTTTAACTATCAAGCCAGGCAGTTATAAGAGAGAGTCTCAGGTTTTGGTAAATGTTTATTATTCATGGGTGGACGTTGTCCCCGACTGCAGCGAATCCCAGGGTTTCATTTTTAAGAAGCTGAAGATGGTCGAAGAGTTTTTCTGAACTGTTATTGTTTGTCCTCACAGCAGGTTCAGTTTACCACATCATTCATATTCAAGAAGTGTGCCAGTGCTGTTTAAATAGACATTTAGAAAATGGCTGTGCCAGTTCCAATCCAGATGAAACCCTTCATTTTGTGCACTTTACTGTACTTGACCCATTCATTGCTCGTTGTTGCCCGTGAAAGGCTGAGCTCAGACCCTCTGCTGCAGCTGCACTGGCTCGGGCTGCAGCTGTGTTTATGGTTTCTGCTGCTGCACTGAATGCGCCAGCTGCACAGGGCTTCACTCGGCCCCGTCGTCACGAGAGAGCGAGAGCCAAACCTAAGCACACAGTCAAAACATCTCTGCCTAAATAATGTGTAAAACCTACCTAAAGGTCATTATTTTTGTGACAAGCTGGCCTGATTTATGGTTATTCCTCAAAGGATCAAATAAAATAAAGTAGAAATGAATCCGAGGAGAATCATTTTTAAAAAATGTCCAAAAT
The DNA here is from genome assembly GCA_010277015.1 of Poeciliopsis turrubarensis. Lineage (NCBI taxonomy): Eukaryota > Metazoa > Chordata > Actinopteri > Cyprinodontiformes > Poeciliidae > Poeciliopsis > Poeciliopsis turrubarensis. Next base: position 1,153,176 of record VMRN01000084.1, on the reverse strand, counting down.
CTACACATGCATTTGAGCTCAAAAAGGAATAGCCTATTTAAAATAAGTGATTTTAGAATTGCAACTTATAAAGATGTACAAATACTAGCAGGAATATTATTTGAAAAGAGGAAAATTGTGCCAATACCAACAGGGATGAATATGACACATCTTTATTCCTCTCTGTCCCTTCCTCTACTGACACCCTTCTCTCACTGCAAATCACAATCACATGCAAAAAAAGAAAAAAAAAAAAAAAAAAATCACAATCCATGGTTCTGTTAAACACGCATAACGACGCAGACCTGAATTCTTCCCCAGGTGGATCGACATTTTTCAAGTCATTCTTGTAATTTTGATCATTATAACCTACAGATAAAATGTACTTTCCCAGAAGAAAGGAGAATATTATCCATTCAAAAAGGAAATATCAAGCTTCTCAAAAGTTTGTTTGTTTATAAACCAAATACTAGAACTTCCTCGAGGTTCTGGTCAGGCCCGTTTGCTGGACACTCAGGAGCAGTAACACTATTCAATTCAACTATTGAGCTTATTTAATAAACACTGCATTCAACCTAAAGGGAAGTCAAATGTCATAGTTTCATTTGGGCAGCGTTTTTTATAGACGCTACGGCTACACTGGCTTCAAAGTGTTTATCTGTCCATGTCTCCAGCTCTAACGTCCCCCAGTCTCATTTACTCCCAGGAAATGTTTGTCTAAACTAGGCTGTTATGCTCTGCACCAGCCTAATTGGTCAATTGGAGTGTTTAACATGTAAAAATATTCACAGAAATACTTCACTTAATCAAGTCCTGTGTAATCAGCAACATTCAGATCCGGCAGTAACAGAAAGTCTGCTATGAATCTCTGCCCTTCACTTTCTTCTCTCACTGCGAGTCAATCCATGTGTGAAAGATTCTGCCCTCTTAGCAATATTCTTGCAATAATTAGACCGAGTTAGTAAAGCAGTTTGTTTACAGAGCTTTCTTTAGTTTTCAAAGCTGATTGATGCAAAGACGTTGCACTCAGAAGACTTTCTGTCTGAACCTGCAGATAGAAGGCCATGTTTTTGTTGGACACCGTGACAATAAAAGCTTACCGCTTTCTTTCTTATCTTCCAAAACAAATATGCTCTGATTATGAACACGCTTTGTCCTAATATAAACATATTCAAAGATTACAGTATTGTGTAGTAACAATGTGTGTGTAGTAACCTCACATTTGTCTCCAAGGAAACAAGGCCAAGTCAAGTCAATGTCTTACTTTTTTTTCTGACAGTGAACATTTGATAATTACTGTTATAAAACTCAAAGTGCTCTGAAAAAGTAAAATACAAGAATCCAAGAGATTCTATACAGACGGAAAAAGTCTAATTTTTCAGGTAAACTTGTCATGGAAAATTTAAGTGGGCATGATTATAATTTCTCTCATTGTTTTTGTCAGAATTTATTTTTCAGCATTTTGCCACGGATGATGTGTGATTTTGTTTTTATGTTTGGATGTTTTTTTTTCCACCCTGTTGCAGGGAAAATGTCCCTGTGGAAACAATAATGAAGTGATACTGGTACTTTCTTTTCATACCAAAATTTAGACTTTCAAACAGTTTTCTATGTCAGACAAACATAAATATAAATATTAGTTTCATTTATCTAAGGAAAAAAAAAAAAGCTGACAGCTTTAGGAGGCCAGTATTATTTAGCAAAATACTGGCAGTATTTTATATTATTTTATATCACTTTCTCACTCTTCTTTACACATGCCACACCTCAAACACGCTGAAATACTGACTTTGACTAGATCATAAAAACCTGAATGTTTTCCAGGGTCTTTTTGATCTTTTCAGAGTTGGACTCAGGGATGTGCTTTGGATCATTGTCCCAGTGCACAACCCATTGTGCTCTTGCAACAAAAAGGTTTTGCAAAGAGTTGTTGCCATAACTTTGCTAAACAAACAAACAAACAAACAAACAAACAAACAAACAAAAAAAAAAGCCAAAGGCAAGCCAGCACAAATCCAATCTAAACATGCCTCCGTCCACACAGAGGCTTTATAGTAGTTGGAGGTTTGCTAAACAGGACGGCATCATAAAGCAGCCTTGTAAACTGAACTGAAGCCAAACTTCAGTTCAGTTCCTGAACGACTGAACAAATATCTGGAGAAAAAACAAACATAGGCTTTTTAGCCTGCTGGCTTGCTAGCTGAAAGACTGCTCAAAGATCTTGTGGGACAATCAATCAGACATTTGAGGATCATCAAAACATTGTTTGGCAGATATAAATCAGGTGTTAGTGTTTTTGGTATCTGCAGAGTTTTTGTGTCTTTGAACAGCTGTGGTTCTGGTTTGCTAATTCTCTATGAATGCTATTTTTGTCTGATTGCTTTGTCATTAATATTGAACCACAAACATTGATTTCAACCAGTATACTTAGGTCTGTTGGCTCTTTCCATGTTCAGCTTGTCTTTGAGTAATATTAGTAGGCTGGCCACTCCTGTCTACATTTGGCTCTCAGGTTCAACATATTTCATTTTTGGATTTCAGTTTTCTGAAAAGTGTCGTTTATAAAAGTTGTATCTTTATTTAGCAAGGATCATTTTCATGTCCCCAAAGTATCAGGCTGCTTTGTTCCCTTAGTAAATGAATTCACCATTTTAAACCATAATGTGTGACGAAAAAAGACCAAACCCAAAGTAATATACGAGGAGGGATTTACTGTTTCACAGCAATAGAATATTTTAGCTTTTCTACAGAGTGAGAACATAGTGACACTGAAATACACTCAACTCCAAGCTGATGCATCAGTTAATCCATTTTGAACAACAGTCTGTCAAAAAATAGTTCAGAACTGCTTGATATCAGTTTTTATTCTTGCATTAGCTGGAATGTAAAATGATGAGTCGACTAGTTTAAAAAGAGTATGATCCTATCTACCAGCTACATGCATGAAGGTGAGGAAAGTTAAACTCCTCCTACCAATGTTTGCTGCTCATTGGGAGTCGTTTCTTCCAATGATGAGGTTGGCAACAAGAGCATGAGGTCCTGCAGGCAGGTACAGGACACAGTGAGCTGGGACTGAAGCTGGGCAGTCCATTCATCACTACCTGTCCTTCAGCACTGTTCTGTCCCGGTAGGCCTGCTGCTGCACCATGGATCAACACGGGACATGTTTGAACAGTTCACCCAAGGCCATGAAAGTTAGTGCAGCAGCAACAACATAACAGCATCAGGGTCGGCGTATCAAAGGAAATACATCAGACCTCCAAGAAAAAGACCTGTGGTCTGTCCAGTGGGTTTGCAGCTTATATGTTTGTCTGCGGCTTGCTGTCCTCTCCGCTTCCCCATTAACGGCTTAATAAACTGCTGCCCTTTATTTTGTCTGATTGTCCCTCCTGCATTACATTCAGGTGTAATAAAACGTCACAGGCAGATATAGGTCCATGCTCACATGCTCATTATGAAGTATAACCTGCTGAGGTTTGGTAGGTTTTCTGTGTGGCTGCTGTGAATATAAGAGGTGCGACAAGACACTGTGGAATAGATCTGCATCAAAACGCTGCATCAAAAACCAGAACGTTGATCCACTGCTGACTTCGTTTGGTGCAGCAGGAGCTCAATAGGAGCTCTGACTGAAACAGGTGTCCACACCCTGTTGCTTCTGAGACTAATTTTGAAATAAGAATGGAAGTAGTTCTCAAGTAGCTCTTTTGTGTTTAGGGAGTCGACTGGTGATCCTTCGCACTCCACTGAATCTTTTATCTGACAACCTCTGCATTATCCACGACTGAGAAGAATCACAGAGACAGACAAGACAGCGATGATTTCTGTAGACTATGTGAGAGCAGCACCATGGCTCAACATACAGTTGCAACCATGCTGAAGTAAAAGTTGTAACTTGCTCTCTGAGCGACGAAAGAGCCTCAACAACAGCTTTTCAATAAGACATCAAACCTGAACTGGAAAACTCTACAATGGACAGAGCTTCTTTAATACAGTTTGAGATTTATAAAACTTCTATTATATTTATGAAAGTGGATAATAGCAGCTCTGTCACCCCTAACAACATTAAAGACCTATTAAGGGTCATTCAGCTGCATTTCTTCAACATAAAAGGATGCCGAAAACATAAACTTTCTTATTCTTCTAGTTTTTGCACTGACTGTGTTTTAATTATGTGGTTGGGCTGTAATTAAACTTGTTACTAAGAAGAACATGGGAGATGGTTGGACTTCACGACAGCTGCAGAGAAACCGTGCAGTCAAAGAAACGGGTGAATTTATCCCCAAAGTCTAAACTAATGTGATGCAAGGCTTTTTAAAATAATCTTTTTCTTAATAGTAGGTTGAAATTTTACTAGCAGCACAGCTCTGCATGTTAGCCTCTAAAACCAAAGAGCCCAATTTTCACCACTAATTCACATTGTAGAAACGTAAAGTTGAAATGACAACCAATAAAAGCCACATAAAAAAAGTTTTTTTTTTTTTTTTTTTTTTCTGGAAACAAAAGGAATCCCAAAGGTTCTGGATTCAAACTGATTCTATATCCAATTTTACAGCAAGTCACTGTGGAACAATTGACAATATTTACAGCATATCTCTATATTTCCATTAAGCTGCATTCTTTTCCATTGGACTCTGTAAAAAAAAAAAAAAAAAAAAAGGCTGATTAGGAACATGGAACGCACACAGTAAGGACAGTCTTAACCTTGGCTCCTTTTTGGTTGGACCTTGAGGGCTTCTCCTCTTCCAGTCTTTCAAAAAACCATTTACTTTGAGATCAGCTCAGATAGATTTCAACCAGGAGCCATACATCAACAGGACACGTTTTTCGATAACATTATTGAACTCTCTCTAACTTGATAAGAAATTAGGCTTTGGCTCTCGGTTGACTGTGAACATACGAAGGCCTTCGCGCCGATCCTATCAACCACGGTTAGCCGTGTTGTTTTAATCGAGTTTCAAGGGAACTTGTGTGTGGGCTTCTTCACTGCGTCTTTGTGTGCATGCCAGTCTAAACGTGTCCCCGTCCACACAGAGGCTTTTATAGTAGTCGGAGGTTTGATAAACAGGACGGCGTCGTAAAACAGCCTTGTAAAAAGCTCATCTGCTGCACACCGTCTGTAAACACAGGTAGTGAGATGTCACAGTGAGTGTGCAGACGGACAACTCTACATGTGGAGAGCATTAAAGCCTGCAAAGGGTCAGCGTGTGTGCATATGTGCGTGTGCATATGTGTGTTTGCATATGTGTGTGTTTGTGTGGCTTTCAGAAAAGCTTTCATGAGTTTTTTTGGGGGGGTAAAAAAGCAGTCTCAACTTGCCTTGAGACTGCTTTTTTATAAACTTTACACTACTTCTCTGTAAGTAAATCATTTTTAATTACATTTTAGGACAACGTGTATGTGTTTATGTAGTGTATGTAAAAATCCTTTAATACTACTGAGATGTTCAGCTTATGCCTTCAAATACAAAATTAGTGCTTCATATGTGACCATACAAACTTGAACAAAACATCATGTTCAAGTTTAAAAAATAATCCAAAGATGAATGAAAGTCTACATCCATGCTATAAAAGGTATGTCGTTTAATCCACTAATATTTTTCACAATAATTCAATTATTATAGACAATAGTTTTATGAAGTCCCTTACAAAAGTGTTCCTAATTGTTTAACATCTCCTTTCCAGACTTCAGTAAATTTTACTGTTATTTTGGACAAACCAATGTCAATATAATATCAGGCTTGACGCATTTAAGTCTTTTATTTTTATCTCAAAAAGTGAATAGATCATATTCTTGCCCTTCCACACCACAGTTATCTCCCGTGTTGGTCTCATGCGTAAAAAGACAATATATCACATGGCTGTCTATGGCTATAATACCACAAGATATGAAAAAGTAAAAGGGATGTAAATATTTTCACATACTATTAGAAAAATAATATTTTTAGCTTTCAATACTGGCAAATAAACACTCAATAAAAGGAAAGAACGTACAAAGATCCAAATAAATAAATGAATAAATCAACGTATTTTTCCCCAATTTTTATAATAGTTATCTGAAAGGAGAGCCGCTGAGCCGCGGCGTGAAGGAGTCTGTGGAATGAAGACATGTGGCTCCAGAAGCACAGCTGATTGAATCTGCAGACTGAGATGGATGAAGGATATCTGCAGCTTTGTTCCATGATTTAGCGCTGTGACCGAATGGGTCGTCTCACCCCGCCCTGGTGGCGCTTCTCTCACATTTCTTCCAACAATCTTTAACAGATATTTGTGGGGTCTTGGAGAAATCAAAAGTCAGGGGCAAAAGGGCCCTGGAATGTCATGTGTGATGCTATTTGTGAATAACACCTAAATACTGGGGACGAGGGTGGCAGCTCAACTAGTGTAGCATGTAGCCTGGAAGGCAGGAAAGACTGGGAATAAATAAGGAAGTTAAGCAGCTATTGAGACATGTAAAAAAAAAAACTTCCAAGAGAAAATGACTGAGAACACCTTGCAGTCATGGGGTTAGGGACCACAGCACACACAAATAACTAAAATCCACAAACACTTGAGATTTTAGTTAAAAAGGTCCTCCTTAATGCCAGTTAAGGAGGACCTTTGCAAATTCTAGCCAATAATGATTTAGATATGCGCTCAGAAAAACTAATCCGTAAAATTTGATTTATAGATCAGGTGGGCTGCTCTGTACAGTGTGTTCATGATACCAGTCATACAATTGGCCTGTTGGATGCACCTTTACCAGGTTTTCTGCATGTTTCACCAACTCAAAATTTAGACCTTTTGAGACTATTACGAATAGAGCTTAAGACCTAAATTGGTAGCTAACATCTCTCATCAGTTCTTTCAACATTCTAAACATGCTTGTCTGATTGTCTGACAAACAACCAGACAATCAGATGCATAAAAATGTCGCTGGTGGCCGTTAAAGGCGAACTTTCTTTTACCTATCAGTGGCAAAAGAAAAACAAAAAAAACACGGCAGTTGTGAAAATGTAGGTCAGCTGGAACAAATATCATTGCTGCATCCCACTAGGATATTGCAATAGTATACTGACAAATATCATGCAGCCGTAGTTCAAAAGAATAATCTTGTTAAGTTTAAATGGGAAGAGTGAGGCTTTGACACTGTAACAGCTCACTAATATCAGATTTTATGAATTATGACTTTTTACATAATGTAAGAAATGTTTTTTGACCCTGCTGAGACTGCAGCAGGGCACATATATATATAAAAATTCCCTTCTCACCCACCGTGGGTGGTTCTGATCCTCTGAGCTCGGGTCCTCTACCAGAGGCCTGGGAGCTTGAGGGTCCTGCGCAGTATCTTGGCTGTGCCAAGGACTGCACATTTCTGGACTGAGATGTCTGATGTTGTTCCTGGGATCTGTTGTAGCCATTGATCCAGTTTGGGGGTGACTGCCCCGAGGGCCCCGATGACCACAGGCACCACTGTGGTCTTCACCTTCCAGGCCCTCTCCAGTTCCTCCCTGAGGCCCTGATATTTCTCTAGTTTCTCGTGCTCCTTTTTCCTGATGTTGCAATCGCTTGGTATTGCTACATCTACCACAACGGCTTTCCTCTGTTGTTTATCCACTACGACAATGTCTGGTTGGTTCGCCATTACCATTCTGTCTGTCTGGATCTGGAAGTCCCACAGGATCTTAGCTCTGGCATTCTCCACCACCTTTGGGGGTGTTTCCCACTTTGATCTCGGGGTTTCCAGTCCATATTCTGCACAGATGTTTCTGTACACTATGCCCGCCACTTGGTTATGTCGTTCCATGTACGCTTTCCCTGCCAGTATCTTGCACCCTGCTGTTATGTGCTGGACTGTCTCAGGGGCCTCCTTGCACAACCTACACCTTGGGTCTTGTCTGGTGTGGTAGATCTGGGCCTCTATTGCTCTGGTGTTTAGGGCCTGTTCCTGGGCGGCCAGGATGAGGGCCTCTGTGCTGTCCTTGAGTCCAGCTTTTTCCAGCCATTGGTAGGATTTACTGATATCAGCCACTTGGGTTATTTGCTGGTGGTACATCCCATGTAGGGGCTTGTCCTCCCATGATGGTATCTCTGGCACCTCAACCTCCGTTCCCTGTTGTCTGAGACATTCACTGAGCACATTGTCTGTTGAGGCTTTGTCCCTGATGTATTTATGGATCTTAGTTGTTTCATCCTGGACAGTGGTTCTCACACTCACTAGTCCTCTGCCTCCTTCCTTGCGGCTCGTGTACAGTCTCAGGGTGCTGGATTTGGGATGGAACCCTCCATGCATTGTTAGTAGCTTTCTAGTCTTAATATCTGTGGCTTTTATCTCCTCCTTTGGCCAGCTAATTATTCCAGCAGGGTATCTGATTACTGGCAGGGCATAGCTGTTTATCGCACAGATTTTGTTCTTGCCATTGAGCTGGCTTCTCAGGACTTGCCTTATTCGTTGGAGGTATTTAGCTGTGGCTCCTTTCCTTGTGACCTCATCGAGGTTCCCATTTGCTTGTGGTATACCTAGGTACTTGTAACTGTCCTCTATGTCTGCTATTGTTCCTTCTGGGAGTGAGACCCCTTCTGTGCGGATCACCTTCCCCCTCTTTGTGATCAGCCGACCACACTTCTCTAGTCCGAATGACATCCCAATGTCCGTGCTGTAGATCCTGGTGGTGTGGATCAGTGAGTCGATGTCTCGCTCACTCTTGGCGTACAGCTTGATGTCATCCATGTAGAGAAGGTGACTGATGTTGGCCCCATTTTTGAGTCGGTATCCGTAGCCAGTCTTGTTGATAATTTGGCTGAGGGGGTTCAGGCCTATGCAGAACAGTAGCGGGGACAGAGCATCTCCTTGGTATATGCCACATTTGATGGACACTTGTGCAAGTGGTTTGCAGTTGGCTTCAAGGGTGGTTTTCCACAGCCTCATTGAGTTTGCAATGAAGGCTCTCAGAGTCCTGTTGATGTTATACATCTGTAAGCATTCAATGATCCAAGTATGCGGCATTGAGTCATAGGCTTTCTTGTAATCAATCCAAGCCATGCACAGGTTGGTGTGTCGGGTTTTGCAGTCTCGGGCAACTGTGCGGTCTACGAGGAGTTGGTGTTTGGCTCCTCTGCTATTTACACCGATACCTTTCTGTGCCATGCTCATGTGTTTATCCATGTGTTTGCTTATCTTGGCCGCTATGATGCCTGACATGAGCTTCCAGGTTGTGGAGAGGCAGGTTATTGGTCGGTAGTTGGGTGGGACTGGGCCCTTTGATGGATCCTTCTGGATTAGGATTGTCCGCCCTTCAGTTAACCATTCAGGGTGAGTCCCACTTTGTAGCAGCTGGTTCATTTGGCCTGCCAGTCGCTCGTGGAGGGCAGTGAGTGTCTTTAGCCAGTAGGCATGGATCATGTCAGGCCCTGGTGCTGTCCAGTTTTTCATACCTGAGACTCTTTCTTGGACATCTGTCACAGTGATGGTTACCGGAGCTTGCTCAGGGAGGTTGCTATGGTCCTCTCGTAGAGAGATCAACCACTGTGCATTGCTGTTGTGGGATGCCTCCCTTTCCCATATGCCTTTCCAGTATTGTTCAGTCTCCAGCCTTGGTGGGTCTGCTCTGTTGTTATTACCCTGCCATTGAGAGTACACCTTAGCTGGTTGAGTGGAGAAGAGCCGGTTAATCCTTCTGGATTCATTCTCCCTTGTGTATCTCTTTAGGCGGCTGGCCAAGGCTTGGAGTCTCTGTTTGGCAGTTTCGAGTGCTTCAGGTATGGGCAACTTTCTGGGTATTTGTCTTTTCATTGTACCCTTGTGGAGCTCTGACAGTTGGCTCACTTCCCTCCTTGTTACCTTGATTTTAGCCTCTAACCGCCTTTTCCATGGTGGGTATTGGGTCTCATGGTTGCTCTTATAGCCAAGTATCTCAAGGATCACTGATGCTGAGTTGTAGATCAGCTCATTGGTTTCTGTTATGGTAGTGGTAGGGATTGTTCTCAATGCTGCATTCACATTCTCAATGAGACTTTCTGATGGTACTTCACTCAGCCGTTGTAATTGGCGCCGGGGAGGCCTGGTTGTCATTCGGGTCATGATTCTCTCTCTCAGGTCAGCAGCTGTCTCGTTCAGCTCTGATTCGCTCACTGGGGCCGTGTATCCCCTCACTGGGTGGGGACTTGTAGTTAAGTCCCCACAGTTCTGACATCCGGGTTCCTCCCTTTTGCCGTAGCATTTGTGTTGTATCTCGTCAATCTCAAGTTGTGATAGCAGTTGCCGTTTGCGGATGTTGGAACACTGAGCTACTAGTTGTTTAGCGCTTAGTGTTGACTGGGGATGTCGAAGTAACCATTCCTTCCCCAGTCTTTGCATGTAACCTCTCTGACTAGGGTTACTTGAGTAGTAGCATTCCAACAGATCCACATTTTCATCTCTCGCCCATTTCCGTCTT
>VMRN01000084.1:1108770-1134144 GCA_010277015.1 Poeciliopsis turrubarensis | reverse complement strand
ATTATTATTATTATTATTATTATTATTATTATTATTATTATTATTATTATTATTATTATTATTAAGTTTTTTTTAAAACACATTTCTAAAGTAATGGCCTAAGGTGTATTTTTTGCCATTAGTGATTCTGGGAAAATAAATAAATAAATAAACACATTGAGATGCAGTGATGGTACAGTTACTTGAAAAACGAAAAGTTATTTTACTGACTACTTGATTTTAGTCGCGTTTCATGCAGTGACGGTGGATCAAAAAGCAGTAAGGCAGAGGTGTCCAATGGATGCTAGAATTTAAGAAAAAAAAGCATAAAAATAGGATGGGAACACAGGGAGCCAGAGGAGAACAAAAACTGAAAATCCAAGGGAAAATACAGCAGGGAAGAAACAGGAAAATAACAACAGGAAGCAGTGAGGAAAGAGAGAAGAGGAGTATAAACACTGGGAGAGAGAAAACTGAAACAAACTACCTGGGCATCCAACCATTTCAGCATATCGGTTTTTTTCTTATTGGCCCTTTGCTAGTACTAGTACTTCTTACTGCCATTGTTTTATTCCATAGAAATAAAACAATGGACAAAAAGACAAATAAAAATCTTTAGTGTGTTGTTTTACAAGTGTGCTCTTAAAAACTGCAGTGCTGTCTGTAAGCTCAACCCACTCTGCATTGACAGACATAAACATACATAAAACACTAAACCGTTGTACTGTGCATGTGAACATTAGCATAATTACCATGTAAACTTATCAGAAACCACTAGTCTGGTCTCCTGCTATGTTAATTCCCATAAAAATCAATTCAAGCTCGCAATGCACGAGTCTGGTTAAAACCTTTTCTACCTTCCTCAACACTATTTTGTGGGACACTCTGTGACCAGAGCCGAAAGTTTTTATCAATAAATAAACTGAACAACATCTTTAATTACTAAGAGATTTTGTGAACTGAACATTAGTAGGGAAAGTGGAGGTCTGTCATACCCACTGTGCTGGAACCTTCTATTTTCACAGGCACCACTAGAGGGGGCTACGCATCCCAATCCAGAAACCTGCATTAAAAGCTACACACATGCCATCCATACCAGCAAACCCAAGGCTGGGATTCAAACCCATGACCTTCTTGCTAAAAAGAAGTTAGTAGTGCAACTAACTGCACTACTAACTGGGTGCAGCTCTGATACTGAATGCAGCGTTAATTTCTATTAGTTGGCTTCACTGTCATACTTTAGACATTGCATAAAAAACAGCACTTCCACAAAAAACCCTTAAAATGATCAGTTTCTCTGCTTTTACTTTTTATAGGTATATTTTTGAGTAAAATATACATTGTTCTTTTACTCTATCAACTACTGACAACAATTCTGAAACTCCAAGCAAGAATTTAATATTTATTTACAGAAAATGAGAAATGGTTCTACTAATAAAAAACATGCAAGAAGACCTCAAATAATGCAAAGAAAACAAGTTCATATTCATTTAGAAACAACATTATGAATCTTTTAACTCAGGAAGAATGCAGAAATTAATATTTGGTGGAAAAACCAGGAGGTTCAGTGTATTGGGCTCTTCATTTTTTCCTGGTATATATATAATATGAATACACATCTGTGACTCTAATATCATGATGCTTCCCCAGAGAGTTACTTTGATGGGGTCTGCTATATGAAACATGCGACACTGCCTAATTTAATTCACCTGATAACTGATACACTGCTGGTAATGACCAGGATGATTCCCTGGGTGTCTGTTTGAGGAGCAGGAGAACATGTGGCGTTGTGCCGCAGAAAAATACCCAGAAACATGCTCAAATATCCGACCTGCAGCCTTCTAAGGTTCCCTGGCTTATCTCTCAGCCATTTGATCAAACTCATATGAGGCTCTAATGTTTGCAAAACACAGGAGCAGGTTACATTCAAGCGCAATGTCTGTCCTGTGAAACAAAAAAAAAAAATCACATCTCATTCCACTGGCTCCTGTGCTGCTGTGCCAACACTGTAACAGGAAAGTATGAATCATTGGGCTCATTTACATGTGAAGCAGGTGCTGGGTGAGGACACACTCTGGATCTGCGTTTGACACGTTTAATGACAGATGAATAATTCTGATCAAACCGTCATGTTCGGGTTGCCTTACCATATATCTACTTTGTTTTCAGAATCCCAACAAGGCCGTGATCCACCTGCACAGGTGTTAAATGAATTAGATTTAAATGACATTCTTTTATCCAAAATGTCCAACAAGTCAACAGCATATTGGGAGATGACAGGATGAAGTAGAGGCTAGTATGGGCTGATATGCGGATATTAATAAATGTATACATAACCTCACTTAAGTTTTCCATAAATTTTAGCTGTTAATTGAAATTAAAATGTTTGACAGTTTTCAAATTTTGTATTTTTATTTTTTTGCAAATAAAACTCAAGTTTATGACAAATTGTTTAATTTCTCCCGCTTGGTTAATACTTTTTAGAATCACCATTCACTGCAACTACGTCTCCGTTTGTTTTCCAGTTTTATGCCAACTGATTTTCTGTTCTATAGGACTGGGCTTTGACTAGGTCATGGATCTGCAGAGAGCCATTTTTCCCTCATTTCAGGTAAATAAAAGTCAGCAGATATTACCTGATCTTCTGGGGAAAAAAGATGACTTGTTATTTTTGATTATTGTCTATTACAGAGAATTTGTTCCGATTTGTACAGAACCATATTTTTCTGACTTGTTCAAGGTTTTGCAGAAAGCGAAAAATGCAACATGTTCAGAAAACATAAAAGGATACATCACAACATAAAAACAGCAGATAGTTTTCAACTAAATGACAAGAAAAGTGTATTGTGTCTACATTGAGAAATTTTTGTTGGTTGTTTATCTGATGTTAAGTTATGAAGAACTACTGGGGAAAGTCTCAGGAGCCACTTTTAAGTGTCTAAACCTCAAGTTTCAGGTCCTTGGTGGGGGCCTGAAACTTGATGACATGATTTTGTGTTGATTTTAACCACTTTCAGAAACAAAGCATGCATCACTTTCCTTCTATTTCATAGTTATGTATTAGTTTGTGTTGTTCTATTACAAGGAAACAGACTGAAGCTCCTAGTTGTAATGTCACAACATCAATAGTTTCATTTCACTCATTTTTGATTGGAGAAGTAAGCGATCGATCCAGGGAACTATAGGGGGCGCACTACATCTGAATAAAAGTTCAATGGGCTCAATAGACAGGAAGTTAAAAGTTCACAGGATAGGACTCAAACTCAAAAGCTGTGATGACAGTATTCCGTCAAAGTAGTAATAATAAAAAAAGGAAATAGAGCATACATCACTGTAATTATTCCACCTTCACATGAAGTGATTAGACCTCCTCAGCTGGAACCTGTCCTGACATTTTGGTGTTTGGTTTTAGTCACTGAGGGGAAGTGGCAGAGGAAAGACGTGAGGGTAATGTAAAAGCATAAATGGATTATCTTCACAGAAAACTGTCAAGGTTGTATAATATCATGGCGTTCTATTAGTGTCACGAACAGAATGAGATCCATAATGGACGGTGGATTGTGGGGGAAAGTCTCAGTGTGATGGTTTGTTCATCTCAGTCCAGCTGAGGTTTGGATCTGCAGGTCAGAACCCAGAACTGGCCGCCAGTCCTTCTCCACCTGGCTGGTAACCTCTCTGGTTGCCGCAGGAACTCGGCATTGTTTCCTATATTTTTCCACGAGCCAACCCTTCTTATCTCCTTAAAATTAAAGTCATGTTAATTGTCTTTGCAAATACTATTTGAAGGTCATAATCTGCAGTGTTTAACTTTTACATAAAAAAATATCGTTTTACATATTGGTTGAAACCTTCATTATGTAGTGACATTATTAGCATGTCCATGAGATAAATAATCTGTGGAAAACAGTCAAGCCACTCGACCTTCTCCCAATTCTCCCAATGCTACTAGAAACATCAAATCAGAGACGGCAGGCTGTCAATCATCTTCCATGTGGCGCTGCTCATCTCCCCCACCTGCTTCCCCCTTTGCTCTCTGCTACACCACAGCCTGTCATGAACGTTCATGCTACTTATCATAGCCACAGTGATGGCTGATAGACAGATTTCCTGTAACAGCAAGTTGTTTCTTCGCCATTAGAACGTTGATGATTGGCTGTTTCTGTTCGGGAGCCGTGTATTTCTTCAGACGGCTACACAGCAGCAGCTCAGGTAGGAAGTGAATGAGTTTGATGTTTTCACAGATTATCTGCCTCACAACATTCTGTTACAACACGGTGACAGCTTTAACAAATATGTAAAAGACATTCTTCATAAAAGGTACACATTGCAGCGTTAACCTCCCGCCCCACCCCCCCAAAACAAAAATTACAATTTGAAGAGCCCAATCATTCAAGCTAAAGAGGATTAATCATATTGTGGTTCCAGCCAAGTTGGATTTATCTTTTCAATGCATTGCTCTTCCAGACTGCATGCTTTGTCCTGTGATGTCATGGCGACCTGTCCAGAGTTGAAATGAAACAAAAAAAAACTGGACTCCTTCCATCCCTGGAAAAGGATAAAGTGTTCACAGAAAATATTCTTCCATCTGATGTGTAATCCAGTCAGACATGCTTAACCTTTTTCATGTTATCAGCCAAAGATATTTCTGGGAAGACAGCTTTTGTATAAATGCTATTTTTTTAACTGGAACCTGTGCTTTTGTCATTTTTGCACAGGTAAACTATAACCAAACATCATGTGGTTAACCGGTAATAACCAATATTTTAATTTCTTCTTACGTTTAGCCAGCAGAATTTCTTGAATATTGTCACCATCTTTACATTTTACCTTGATGTAACTTTTACAGATTTGCACATCAGTCATTGCATGAACTAAACTGTGATTCTTGCATGACATTCATACAAAGTTTAGAACTCCAACAAGGTCAGTTTTTTCTACTTCTTGTCTGTTGTCTACCTCCACCTCCTGCTCTTTACTATATATTTGACAAAAGAAGTCAGCCTTTAAAAGTGTATATTTTGTGTTTCCACATCTTGAAAGTTAACAAATACACTCTAGTACATAAAATGATGTGAGAAAGTCATATCTAGCAGCATCAGCCACTAGAATTTGTCAGAAAAATACATGAGTGGAATGAATTCTGACTTTTTATAACAGTTGAGGGATTTTAAAACGGTAACAGCCTGAAGCTTGTCTTTGAAAGAATCTGCTGCGTAGTTTGAGTTTCATCATTTAATCCGGTCTGTTTCCCATGTTCCTCTCATCTAATCTGGTTTCACTGGGCTTCTTCACATCAAGAACAATTTGAAGAACATACAGGCTCTGCATGAAAAGTGGGATTTTTGTCAATATGAATATTGCCACAGAAGTTCAAGCCAACTCACCTCTGGGCGCCGCTGCCTCGGAGTTCGACCTTCTGATTTCTTATAGTTGTTGATATTTAAGATTATAGTTCAAATCATCTGTTTGTGCTACAATCATTTAGGTTACATGCCACAAGCATATGGCTTTATCATCATGGAAAACAAAGAAAACAGTGAGACTGTGATCCATTTTTAATGCAATAGGATTGTAGCTTAAAGGTCTGAAGAGAAACAACAGATTCAGTTTTAAACCTGGAATCGGAAATTAGAAAAACGCAAGCTAATAAAGAATTGAAAATGTTTTCCAACTACTGTTTGCTAGAGTCTAAGCACAAATTATGTGTGGATTTCATTGGGGTAAAATGAGATGAACAGCTGAATATCATTTGCATAACAGATACAATGCAATACAGTCAGCAGAAGCCCCAAATAGAACCTTGGGGAACACCAACATGCATTGGATAAAGGGGAGATCTGTGCCTCTCTGTAGAAACTGTAAAAAAATCTTTATCTCATGTCACTTTGTAACTTGTTCTGTAGCAACAGTATTGTATATTGTATTGTACTCTGTCTGAATCAAAACCACTAATTTATTTCTCAGGCAGTTACCATCAACAGAAACGTAAACATAAAGAAGATCATTAATAGAAGACTTCATGATTGTTCAACAATGATGGCATGCATGCTGCACGAACACATTTCTTCTTTTTTCATTTTCTTTGCAAAACAAATAAATATAGCAAACAAACGGACAGAGTCCAGAGCCATTCAACAGGGGCCATCCATTCTCTGTACAGCAGAACGGATGTAGTTTGGTTTGCATCACCTACACTGAGTCAGATCTATTGTCAGTGCAGAGATTTCAAGGTCCAGCCGAGGGCCAGTGAGGGTTTGGTTTGGGCATCACCTGATTTCATCTCTGCTGATTGAGGTTTAAAAAGTATCTTTGTGGGCTGCATGATGGAGCAGCGGTTGAAACTGTTGCCTTGCAGTCAGAAGGTGTTGGGATTAAATCCAAGCTCGGTGTGTGTCTGCGTGGTTTTCCATGTTCTCCCAGTGAATGCTGGAGTTCTCTCTGCGGACTCTGACTTCCTCCCACTGCCCAAAACAATGACTGGTATGACAAGTTTCTCTAAGATTGCTCTTATGTATGAGTGTGTGCTTGTTTGTCCTCCAGGTTTTCCCGTGATGGACTGGTGACCTGTCCATGATGTAGTCAGCTCTCACCCGATGACCACCAGAGGTCACTAGTTCGCTCCCTCCTTCATAATGAGGTTAGGAGAAAAGATAAATAATTCTGTAAGATGCATCCAGGATCTCACGCGGGACAGAGTTCATGTGCATCTGTGTAAACTGCCATCTCACCTCTGCTCATATTTAATGTGTTTCAACAACAGACTGGATATTAATATCCGTATTGATCTCGTTTTTGAAAAAAAATCTATATTGGTTAGTGACAATGCACCTGAACCATCGGGGCAGATCTATTCTAATTCTATTCTTGAAGCTCTGAGTGATGTCATTATCTACCTTAGATTATGTAAAGAATTCCAAATTGCACTTTCAGATCTATTTGAAAGGTTTGTTGAAGTTTATTTTGACCAATTGGTCAACCTGTTGCATTTTTCAGTTTTAGTTTCCTAGTTCTACTCCTAACTGCACCGACTGAACAAACATAAATTGTGTTGTTCTTAAATGTATGACAAGGTTTGACCGTTCCTGAAGATTTAATGGTGCAGAGTTCTCAAATAAAGCGTTCATGTGTATGTTTGAAAAAAAAAAAAAAAAAAAAAAAATTAACGTCAATTTAGTACAGTTTTTCAGCTGATACTAAGGCTCAGATATCAGTATCGGAAGTAAAAAAAAAAAAAGTGGACCGGTTTCAACCAGCCTTCCTGCATTTCCTGCTTTAAACTCAGCTGCTCTCAATTCCATCTGATCCTTGGTTGAATCAGCATCGGATTAAGATGAGCGTCGTGCACCGCTGTCTTATACTACAAATACTACATGCCGAGACATTAACTGTATAGTATCATGCCAACATGAATGATGAAACCACGGATGAAAAGCATTGCTCTTTCTGACTATCTTCTCGCGCCGCACAGCAACATCGCTAGAGAAGTTCCATTACCTTTTTACAGAGCTACCCTTTCAATTATTCCTTTAAGCCTTTCTGTCTGCAGAACAGTGCATCTAGCGGCATGGAATGCGTCGCTTGAAGTGTGCTCTTCCAAGCACGGGATGAATGACACTACTTACTGTATTCTTATTACCACAGGCTGCCTTTTTAACAGAGTGCCCATAAAGAGATGCCATTTATCATGGCAGACATGAGGCTTGGCTTTTTATCAAACACATTTTCTCCTATGGGGAGGGAGAGTGTGCTGCACATCTGTGATGCAAAAATCAAATCTATTGGACATCTTTATTTATATATTTTTGCTTTAAGTGAGCAAACAAGTGTGGCTACTCCCAGCACCTGAGCCAGAGAACTCGTCGCTTAGCCTGTCAGAAAGTATTGAGTGGCTGTAACGATGAACATCCTGCGAGGATAAAATCTTAATTCCTTCAAGCGGACATGCTGGAAATCTATAAACAAACCAGCAGATAGAGTTTGATCGTGCGACTGCCTGAAGGCTTTGTCTGGTGGAAGATTACTGTAGCTGCTCCCAAGAGGTTCTGTAACACGTGAGCCGAGTCCTGCATTCATGCAGATGTGACACGCGCCACGCTTACGGACTTTCAATGAGGGCAACTAGCTAACCATTAGTCACGAGCTAAGGTGGCTAATTGGGAACTTTATGACTGTGAGTAACATTCATCTGCTTCAACATCTTTCTGACACCTGAAACACTTTCAATAATTGTTCCATCACATTTGGTATTAGAGGTGGTGTTAGAGGTAGACATAAAGAAGGAGATCCTCCTATTTAGAAGGAGTCAGTGGAGCTGCAGGTATTTGATTTCTGGACGTTTCCCTCTGAAGGTTTTTCAGTCTTGTTGCACTGGGACTAGAGTCGATTGAATGACCTACAGACTGTTTGTAGGCTATGAATGCCTCACCCCAAAAACTATAAGCTTCTAATCTGAGCTACCGGCTGACCTATGCACAAAGAAACTTACTTTGTGCATACTTTTTGCTGATAAGACACTTTGCCTGCCTGCTCTTTGTGGTCCTACTGCCATCTGCGCAAATACACAGCTTGACCAGAATCAACCAATTGGAGCCAAGTGCATGCATTGCATCTAATCAAGGTCTGATGATCTTCTCCTGACAGAGATTTTTGTCAGATCTCAGTCGTAAGGGGTCTCACCGTTCCTGGACGAGATGCCGCCCTGGGTAGTTACTCATGTCACCCAATAAGACATTTTCAGAGTTTTCTGTAAGTTATTATAACAGGTTTTTAAAAGTAACTAGCTTCAAACTGTGCTTCATTTAACAGGTTCATTACAAAATTGTTTATTTCTTCTTTTGTGAGAGAGGATTCATTTTGTCCTAAAATCTGAAAATGTAAATAATCTTTTAGCTAAATTTGTTTGTTTTCATGATAAAACATTTTTTCCCTTTTTAGAAGCATTTTTTGCGGCTCAAAGTGAGTTTTATTTTGTAGCAGTGGAAGAAAAAGTGGGTTTTGGAATGAAAAGGTTGCTGACCAATGATCTAGATGGTTCAGTCTGGCTATTATTGTAGCATTATGCAATCCAAACAAATACAAATTTCGGGATTTATTTATTAATGAAAATTCGGGCCGCAGGGTTCCTGGCTTCCTTGTCACCACTGACAGATTGTTTTTTCGATATAATTCTTCTCTGAGCTGATCAGGGTCAGATCCTAAGCTGCTGACCCGTTTCTCACAGACACAAGCCTTTAGTTGCACAAACTGTCCTCTGTCTATCACATTGTGTGCTCCGTTACTCATCCTGCTGCTGTGAAGGCCCCCCGCCCCACCCCTCTCCCACTCCTGTAATTGTACACTGTTGGGATTGTTTCGTGATGTTCACAGAGCTGCCAGCTCTAGACAGTTTGCTCCACAGAGAGGGCAAATAATCACATCTCCAACTCCAACCCCGGGGATCGAGCAGATTGCAGCAGCTGCTGAAAGATGCTCAGTCACTTAAAGCTGGGGTATGTAACTATTATAAAAAAGATTTTTTTTTGTTTTTTTACATATTTGTAATGTTGTGAAATTGTGGAAACAATGAGCTCATCTGTCTTTTCCCAGTGTTAACCACATAAATACATCAATTGGTCAGAAACAACCAATCAGAGGCAGAAGGAGGGTCTTGGCTCTGTCCATAAGATCATGTATGCGCTGCTCACTCTCGCCGACTTTACTCTTTTACTGGGAGCACAGGGAGGAGGGGGAGGAGCTTGATTTTTTCCAGAGATGATCTGTCTCTCATTTTGAAATGATGACAGTTTTAACAAATATGTTTAAAAATATTTTTTAATTAAAGTTAGAAAGCCCAGGTTTTTCATCTTTTTCCATATTTTCGTCATGTCTTAACAAACTTCAGTCGAGATTTCATGTAACAGATCAACACAAAGTTTGCATTGTACATAGAATGCATCTACTTTTTGGTTAGTCACAACATCCAACTCAGGCACAAATGTGAATAATGTAAAAAGTCCCAGGGGTAAGAGTGAATCACTAACATTTTGATCAGGTTTAATTGGTGTGAAATATTAGAGGAGATAACATATAGCGACTGATATTTGACCATGCTGCTTTATTTAACAGATTGCTACACCCTTGTTTGAACTCGACCAAGGTTGAAAGGACATCGTTACCTGAAGATGGTTTACACAAAGTTTCAGGATGAAGTAAACCAGTTTGGACTTACTGTGGCATTCTGGTTCTGGTTTGGTTTGGGTTGAAAACCATTCATCTCTGTCTGGGATCTTATCACGAAGCATTTTATTGGAGACCATTCCAGTTCATTTTTGTTCAACTTTCTTTCGCTGACTCTCTGTTGCTGAATATCTCTGCTCCTTTATGCAGTTTCTTTGCATTCTCCTCTCTCTTTGGAAGCTCTGGCTCTCATGTTACACTGCTCCATCAGATAACAGAAGCTTTAGGGATTGCTCCAGGAAAAGCACCACACTGCCTCTGTGGCTTTGATATTCGACAATAAGAAAGAGCAAAAAAAAAAAAAAAATGAAATCCTAAGAGGGCTTCAAAGCCCAACCCACTTCAGATTAGGAAAGCTACAAGATGTCTTCTATGGACTGATATGACAAAAGTTGATACGTTAGCAAGGCTCTACCCTCTTCATCTAGGGCAAAGCTAAAACAGCATTTGCTAAATGCTAAATGGACTGAAGTTTTATAGGGATGTTCTACATCACTCAGAGTGCTTTCACAAATCCCACAAATAGAGGAGTCTGATACTGCTAATTCTCATATCACTCTGATTTCAAGTATCAGTATCGGAACCATATTGTCAATAGAAACTGAAACTGACACTTATTTAAGTTTTATATCACTGACCTTTTCCTTTCAAGCCTTTTGATCAAACCTCAAACAGAATTTGCATAAATTAGGAATCTGCAAAGCCTTCAATGACATAATTTGTGTACACGAATGAGGAAAAAAAAATCAAAATTGAGAGCAAATTGAATTAAAATCTTTTTTGAGATAGAGTTGAAAAACTATAATACAAAAAACTAAAGTCAGATATAAAGAGGAAATGAGAAACTAAAGCAGCGCCCTGGTATCGATCAGATACTGATATCGACTTGGTATCAATATTTTGAATCCATCCGCCCAGCTCTAAACACAACTCCTCACACTCTTATGTTGGTTTGAGGAAGCTGGGGTCTTCTAACAACCTTCTAATTAGCATATGAAAACATGAGACAGACAATAATCACCAAGATCTGCAACACTTTACTGAGCGATGATCAATTCCTCCAAAGACACACCGCTCTGGTGTCAGACTCCAGCCTCGTGGACGTCCGCTGATCTGTGGTAGAATTTTTGTGAGGAGCTTTTGAACTACAGCTGCACATCCTCAAGGTCTGTCAGAAACGACGGCACATTACTGTTCCTTTAAGACACAACAGCACTCTGTTGTCATGAGAGTAAAAAACAGAGGAGATATGCGACTGTCATTTATCATAATCAGGACTGCAGTTTGGTTTTTGACTATGTGGAGGCTCACATATCGAATGCAGAAGGCTTTCCAGCGGGGAGATATGAAGAATCCTGGGTATGTTTTGACTTTTAGGATGAGGTTTTATCACTTCAAAAAAATACACTGAAGGAATCCAAGAAGCTGATGTAAAAGTTCAACAGGGAGGTGCTAAGAAGTTAAAGGGGAGAGCCAGGCTTTTACTGCCCCTGCAACAGAAAGTCAATAAAAATGTGAGTTTGCTGTTTGTGCCAGCTGTAACAGCCAGAGTAATTTAAAGGCCTGGCAGTTGTATTGATTCGCTTCTCCGCGGTTATGGTCCCAAAGACACCTTTTGACGTCGATAAAAGTGACAGAATAGTTATTTTAACACATTTCTTAAACAAACAAGTGATCCACTAAACAGCTAAGAATGTTTTTAATGGCTTCTGACGCTGGCTCAGACGAAAACATCAAAAACATCAAAAACAAACCACATCCATATATGAATTGATTGGCCACCAAGGACAGGACTCAAGTTTCAAGATAATTTTCAATTTGATTTGTTATGTTTTTATTTTTTATAGTATTTAATATGTAAGTCAGAAAGATTATATGTGTTTTATACCTTCTGATTATTAACTCACTAATGTGTAATTGTGACTTTTAGACAACAGGCTTCTGCCAGATATTTAACCAACAATTCCTCCTTTACACAAAGTGACACCAGTTAACTAGTCAATGATTGGACCGTGTTGTTTTTCGTTCTGGAAATTTACAAAAGCTGTTTTAAAAATGGCCAAACAGTCGAGGTCACAACAACAGAACAGAGTCCAGCTGCTTATAAATATCATGTCATATGATAAAATGTGGCAGCACAGTGGCGCAGTGGGTAGCGCTGTTGCCTTGCAGCAAGAAGGTCCTGGGTTCGATTCCCGGCCCGGGGTCTTTCTGCACGGAGTTTGCATGTTCTCCCTGTGCATGCGTGGGTTCTCTCCGGGTTCTCCGGCTTCCTCCCACAGTCCAAAAACATGACTGTCAGGTTAATTGGTCTTTCCAAATTCTCCTTAGGTGTGAGTGTGTGTGCGCATGGTTGTTTGTCCTGTTTGTCTCTCTGTGTTGCCCTGCGACAGACTGGCGACCTGTCCAGGGTGTACCCCGCCTCTCGCCCGGAACGCAGCTGGAGATAGGCACCAGCAACTCCCGACCCCGTTAGGGAGAAGGGTGACGGAAAATGGATGGATGGATGGATGATAAAATGCTTCAGAGGAGCTACTTTGTTCATGAAACCATCTGCACAAGAAGCCATCTTGTCAATCACAAGCGTATTCATGCATGAAAGTGCATGTGGTCAAAACACAGGCACACAATTTACATCACTTTACATCAATTTACATCATTGCTCTATAAGGCCACTGTTAGGCTGGTTGCTAATATCAGAATTTTACTATATTTGGTAGATCAAGAGAGAGAGCTGTACAATGAAAAAGCCAATCTATCAAAACTTTTAGTCAACATTTGTCTTCAGATTCAGAATCAGCTTTGTTTGATTTGTAAACACAACTAAGGAAATTCCTGCTGCTGCCAATCAGCAGCTGCGTTTTCACTATCCATAAAATTGCACAAATTGGAACTGCGAAAATTAATTCCTCCAAAAGAAACATATCAATTAAAAAACAAAACATATTTTCTGATCAAAAAAATGTGTGTTAGGATGAAGTGGATTTCTTAATATCAAAATAGATGTATGTCACAAAATTGTAGCGGGAACACTTTTTTGGTGACACACGAGTTACATGATCAACAGCCGGATGTTACTACTAACAAAAACGTTGAAGACGTTGACAGGAAGTAGGAGGATGATGGTTTTGTTTCTTCCAGGCAATGTGCATCTGGAACACATGCAAAGGACAATAGGAGATGAAAACTGGGGTTGATCTCTGTTGAAACACACTCTGTAGCAAAACATTAAAACAATAAATTCTGTTTGGTGCTTTTGTTTTGCTGAAATGTGTTTTTTAATATTACCTATGCTTAGAAAAAAGGTTAAAGTCAGTCTGCTTGATGTGCACTTTTGATATTTCTCTACAGCAGCAGATATCTATTACCATAGACATATGAATAATATCAGGAGGTAGAGGTTGTTATGACTAATGCCAACACGGGGGCTGAAAACAAACTATAAAAGAGTTATAAAGCTTCTTCGTGGTCGCCAGCTTGCCAAGCACAAATGAGAATACAGACCAAACACAGATTAAATTTTAATTAATACACTTTGTAGGCAACTCACAATTGATGGACTTCCGACGGCCGGGTGGGAGTAACCAGTTCTACGTGAGTTCCCACTTGTAAATCGTGTTTGGCAGAATTAATGCAGCCCGGAGCCGGGGAGCTTTAAAAGAAACTGAGATATTATAGCACTTAATCAGCTTTGCATGGTGCTTGGCCTGAGCCATAAAACATTTCTGTAGCGTTTACAGCTGCAAGTGATGCTGATGCACGGCCTCAGAAAGGCACAGCGCTCGGGTCAGAATGCAGAAAAGAGCCATGACAGCATATTGGAGGATGGTCTTATTTCGCACAGGCAGTTGAGCGTAAAGTCCTCCTCTCCGGGGAGACTGCAGGCATCCAGACACTATAACATGTGGGCTTATCTCACCACAGATCAATGGCATGTGTGGCAGGATAAAGTATCGAATGTTATGTTGTGCAGTTGAACATTTAGGTTGTTATTTATCTATAAGAAAACAGTTTTTTTCTGATATACTGGAAACAAGACTGTGGTACGTGATGCAAGGGTTGAAACTCCTGCATCTTTAAAAAGGATTGTGAAAACCTTAAAGCTACAGTCGCTCTAAAATGTGTATACACTTGTTAAAGCTGATGAATGACTTAAAAATCTTTTCTGCATGACATGTATGCTGCATAATATTAGTGGAAAAAGAAGCTCTGGTTGCAAAAATGTGTACAGCAGTGAACTAATGATGATTAAAAAAAAGTCACAGCAAGCCCTCTTCTTGAGTTTGTATATTTTCAAAAATATAAGATGATGCCTACATGCAGCACGTGGGACAAGGTTACAGCAGTTACCGCAAAATGACAAAAATACATTATGTTAATGAAAACATGCCTAATTTAGAAAAAAAAAAAAAAAAAAAAAGATTTGGAGCTGGAAGGATGTGGTTTTTCAGCTGTTTTAAAGTAGATATTTCACAAAACTGCTATGGACACACTTTTTCCACATCACAAATCACGTGATCAACAGCCGGATGTTACTACGGGCGTAAATTACAAAGAAGACGACAGGAAGTAGTGGCTGTACCTTTAAGAAAAGGTACTGCTGGTTTCACCAGAGCTCTCACTGCATCACACATTTTATAAAAAGCTGTTTGTTATTCCAACATATTGAATCCATAATTCTTCTGTGAAATACAGAAGAGTAGGCGGGGCTTGTTGCTCCAACGTTTGAATAAGACACTGATGTCTTCTCTGATTGGCTGATAGATGACCAGTGCTAGCAGCGTAGCTGACTTAAAATGTAACATCTGTTAACATCTGTTGCTGCCATGATCATTAATAATTTCTCGGCTGAACAAGTTTATTCACGTGCAATTTTTAATTTCATATTTAATGGAAGCATCTGAAAAGTAAAATTATTAATATTTTTCCACATTAGCAATATGGACAAATATTTTTCACACATTTGTAATGGAAAAGCAGGTAGAGTTGCTATGCAGCTGAATTTTTTTTATTAAAGTCCAAAAATTATAATTGTACCCTGACTTAGTTAATTGTGTGTGCTACGGTGTGCAATGCAGCGAGGTGAGTATTGTCGGAGCAGTATCTAACGTGTCTTCCTACGCCATCGCAACAAACGGCACAGTGCAACAGGAGGGCAATTCATACACACAGGATTCATAAACAGCCAGACGAAGGGAAAACTCCACACTTCGCAGGTCGCCAGTTCATCACAGGGCCAACAGAAAAACACACGAGACAAACAACCACGCACGCTCACATTCACACCAAAGGGCAATTAGGTATTGGCAGTAAACCTAAGAAGCATGTCTTTGGAGTGGGAGGAGAGCAGAATTCCCATGGAAAACCCACTCAGCCACAGGGAGATCATGCAATCACCACACAGAGAGGCTCTGGCCAGCAGCGCTCATGTGACCATTTAGCTGAGGCAACTGTGCTAAATATGTTGCCAACATGAAGTCTGATTTTATATTACCTGAGCTAGTTGCTGGGGAGACAATCCAGATCCTTGATTGTTTTTTGTGATCTGCTCACTAATGGCTTAAATGTTTCTTCTAAATTCAGGATAGAGAGTTGCATGTCCACCACCACAAAAAGGCTATTGCACAGTGATGGCACTATTACATGTAATCCTGAAATAGCAAACCAAACAACGAACAACAACAAAATGCAACATTACCACTAAACGTTTTTAACTCAGAGGATGAACGCGCCGCTCTGCAGTGTGAAGCCTCTCTGTCCCAGACTTCAAACTTTCATCCAGTTGGCCCAATGCCGAATGTGAGTCTGAGTCTGCGTATGTGCAAATTTTTGTCAAAATGCTGTTAAGAAAAAAAAAAAAGGCTGATTGTTTCCAGAAACAGATCAGAAATATTCATTAAATGCATTTTTCATGCTGAAATAGATTCCTATGTGCTTCTCTGCACCATGTAAATCACCTCACAGGAACTCTGGATTTGTCTCTGAGACCCAACAAGTAATCCATCACAGACACTTCGGACAAATGGTTTCATTTTTTTCCCTTTAAAACAACCAGCTCCTTAAAGCAGTCTCTGCATGTCTAACTTTGTACAAAATGACAGCAAACATTTTGTTGTAATGCTGTTTGATTGGTGGCATTTAAATATTTTTTAACCTTAAAAACAAGGAACATTATAACCAAACTGCTGACTCCTTTAAGAAGATGTTTGGCTCTTTTATTTTGGTGGTTTATTGTTTTCCACCACATGAAATCTCGATCAAATCCATTTGAGGTTTTAGGCAAAATGTGTGAAGGTTCAAGGGACATAAATACTCGTTCTAATGTTCTCAATAAACTTTCAGTAAAATATTAAAACATATTGGTGTTGTGCTACGCAATTTCAGTCCAGTGGAAGTATTCAGGCAAGTTGTTTCTCCATATTTGGTTCAGACCCAGACGACCTGAGAGGTCTGGAAGGTTGACACAACAACAGATCTTTAATGTATTTCGGTGCGTTAAAGAGACAGTGACCTATTTTGAGGCGTCAGGTACAGCTCAATTCAAATTTCTTCTAGGTTGTTTTTGATATATATACTTCATTTTTTTTACAACAACTGAATTTAAATACATGATACCTCTCCTTTAACAGAAGTGATTACATTTTATATTTCAAAAAATCAGCTCACATTATTATATGTAGCACCTATTCACACTTCAAAAGCACCTCTTTTCAGAAGGCCTTTTGTCAGCACGACACCATTTTATTTTAAGGGTTTTTCATTAAGTGTCTCGATGGAAAAAGCGCTGATGAAAAGCTTTGTGTGTACCTTGATAACCACTTAGCAATTCTCCTCTGTGTGTGATTTTTTTTTCATATACTGAAATGGTATTGTCATTGTTTTTAAAGAAGCCCTTTTTTTTTTTTTTTTTTTTATCTCAGCTCAGTTTTAAAGTGGTCTAACTGAACAAATATATGTGTCATGATTGGCTGTAAACCTGTGTTTAGTGAATGTTTATCATGGTTCTATCAATACTAAATGTTCTGTATATAATTCAAACATCAATATTTAATTTGATTTAAGCTCAGAGTACAGAACAGAAAAACTGAGGAGAGTTGTGTGCAAACATAGAGGCCTATAACCGCAGGCGTCCATGTTAATGGGAGGGCAAAGGTGTAAAGAAGAAGCCGCCCCTTCTCCCAAACACACAAACAAACACAAAGTTAAATCAGATTTACCAAATTTGTCTTATATTTCTGTTTGTTTTTGTTTTTTTTTGGTCTTGTTTTGAAACATCAGACTTTAAACAGAGAGCATGGGAGGAGGCAGAGAGAGGGATGAGCAGTGCAAAGACCCGCCTCCTGGCTCTGATTGGTTGTTTCTTGTTAGCATCAACATGTATGTAAAAATATATAAATACATTTATACGTTACATACTGGAGCTTTAAGTGCATTTTGTTGTCTGGCCTACTTGGTGCCAGTAGGAGGGCAGAAAAGTTGAATTTAGTCTCACATGGTAGCTCTATATTCTGTTTGGAACCTCCATGGACTGCTGTGTTGATACAACTTAAAAATGTGACTAATATACATACCTACTTCTGTAAAGCTCTGTGTTGCATGTGTGCAGTTCTGGTCTAAGGCAGTTTTCCACTGGTTCAAAAACCTTTTCTGGAAATAAAGATGCAGCAGAAAACCTGCATAACACATTTAGACCAAAAGTAAGAGACAATTACTCATGCTACATGTTATGTAGGTGAATTTAGAACTAACATGCAACCTATTTTGTATGTTGCATATATTTTGTCCTTTTTTTACCACTTTAATGTGCATGACATGAAGAAAGTTATATTTGATGTAAACCCAATAACACAGGCAGCTGCCAGTAGAGTTTGGAGATGAGTGTAGGTAAAGTAATTTTATTTATACAGCACATTGTAAGGTTTTGGGTTTTTCTCTGTGTTAATTTAGTTTTCTGTGTTCTGCAGTGTCTCTGTGTTGTCCCTGCTACCCCTTGATTGAGCACAGCTGTTCCTTGTTTTCCCTGATTGTCTCCCTGTGTATTTAAACCCACATATGTTCTTGTTCTTTGTCGGGTCCTCGTCTTGTCTAGTTGTGTCAAGTCTGTTGTTGGCTGTCCATTATTACCAGCTGGTACCAGTTTTGAGCCTTAGCTTTCCATTCATTCTATGGATTTTGGATGTTGTATTTCTGGATTATCGTTAAATCATAATTTTCTTCATTCCAACCTGGGTCCACAGCATCTTCCTCTCCATCCCTAACCGCATATCATGACACACATTTTCAGCAACAGTTCAAAGTGCTTTGAGCAAATGCAAACTAAACAAGAAAAAAACTAAACAAGAAAGACAAAAAAGTAAAAGTATAAAACTACATATTGGTTCCCCATGTTTAATAAAAACAAGAAGTCCATAATTTATAAACTAGTTGGGATTTCTCTGGATTCTTGTTCTGATAAAACTAGTTGTTGGTTCTCCATATTTGATTCCTGTTCTGGGTTGTTAAGTTGATGGTACTTTCTAAGTTTGTTCTACATTTGTAAAATAATAGGAGTTTTTCTAGGTCTTTCTCTGATATTAAAAGTATAAAGCTAAAGGCTGTTCTAAACTAATACGTACTCCACAGTTTATAAAAGTAGCTAGAGTGTACAAGAAACATTGATATCAGTCAGCCAAAACTAATTCTGTCTTTCATTTTTGTTCTCCTGCAGTAGTATTTCACAACTTTTAAATCACAGCTATGCTTGTGGAAAAAATACAACACTCTTTCTGACTGTGTAAACTTACTGTTCAAATCTGAAGACATTGTGTTGTAATGCATAATGCTCCCCGATGATAACGACCGTCAGGTGACCTTCACTTGTTATTGAACTGTAGGTAGGAACCATCTGGAGCCGATGAATGGCTTTACTATTGGTTCCATTTATGTTGTATGGGAGTGGTGCTGATCTGAACCATAACCATGATTTCATTTCCCACAATAACATCACTGTCATACAAATGTAATGGCAACTGTCAGGAATGCAAGGCTACTTATTTGAATTCACTGTTAATTTTCCTTTAAAGGTAATGGCTATAGCACGACATGATACATCGCCTTCAAAATGTTACCAGTAAACTTTGATATTGTCAAATTTCAACCACAAAAAGCACTTTGTAGAATCACCTTTCTCATCTGGGACTTCTCGGGGAGCAGAGCTCTTCTCGCCAAATAAATTCAACCTCAGTCAGACTAAGCAGCAATCTTCAAATCTTCAAATCTTGTCACAAGCTCAATTGGCTTTAGGTCTGGACTCTTACTGGGCCATTCCACCACATGGATGTTCTTGGACCTGAACACTCCTTTTCTGGCTCTAAGTTTATGTTTATAGGCCGTCCTCTGATAAAGACTTTCACTAGGACCGCCCGGAATTTGTCTTACTTCATCCTCCCCTCTGCTTTGACCAGCTCTTCTATCCCCGCTGAAAGGAATCGTCCTCTGAGCTGCCATTGCCATGTTTCACATGGTGTGTAAAGGGTGGTCTGCAGGATGGGTTTCTTTCACAACACATTTGTTTCTCAGCTGAAAAGTTATATTAGAGTTAGCAGAAGACTTGCCTCCACATGTCTGCTGCTGCTGATAGATCCAATCAAAGATCTATCCTGCTTAATGCTTGTCCTCCTCATCCAGCATGGCTTGTTTTTGACTTGAATTAGTCCTTGTTATTGGCTTTCTTTCAACAGTTATTTTCTTCTTGCTACTCCTGTCTAGTTTTTGGATTACATCACTGTTAGGTCACCTGATGTCTCGGCTGCTTCCTGCTTCCTCAGCCGGTCAGTGAGTAAAATGTACCATACTCTTTCCATGTTCAAGAATTATTTTCAAGACAGTGGATTGAAAATAATTCTGCAAAATGTTCAAAGTTTAAGACTTTAAAAAAAAATTAACCTACACTCCCTTAAGCTTCGCTAAAGCTTTTCTCCCCAACCTGTCTGCTGAGTTCTTCATCATGCTGCTTCTTATCACCAATGCAGCGGCTCAAAGAACCCACATGGGTCTTTAGCACTGCATGCAAGAGGAAAAATTCTGTTTAGGTGTTTCTGTGCTTTTGATGATGCTTTTGAAAGCATTGGTGTGTTTCTATCGGTGCTCTCGACACTTAAGAAGACACGCAGCAGAGGGGGAACAACGCGACAAGTGTGTGGAGCCCAGAGATAAGCAAGTCGTTGAGCACAGTGCGACGGTAGCTGAATAGGCAGAGCAGTTGACTTACCATCCGAAGGTTATAGGTTAGCTTCCCCCTGTCACATGTTGGTATTTCCCTGGGAAACATCAACACTAACCCTAAGCTGCCTCCCGAAATGCATTTTGATGTTTGACTGTGTGTGGTTGGATGAATGAGCCGATTCGTTCAGTATTAAAGTATCGGACAGTAGCGTAGGGTTAGAGACTGGTACCCATTTGGCCTGAGAAATCCCAATCATTTGCTCTCTGACTGTCATGTTTTTGCCAAAAATATCCCAGATGGACAACGTGGACTTTGCACATGCTTTTGACAGCGATTTCTTTGCCCTAAAGGTTAGACTTGCAATTCCTGCAAACTGACACCAGATGCCAGTCTTGTCTTGATCTTTGATTGCGGTCATCTTCGCGTGGACTAGGGGTTAATGTTTCAGACGCTATTGTAGGCTTTGTTTCCATGACAACACTTAAGAAATATTTCAGATAGCTTGTGAAGTAATGCTTAGTAACGCTACTTCTGTTGGTCACATTGGAATTTCTTCAAGGCGAATACAAACTCACAATACCCTCTTCAGGTTTTAGTGGAGTTTATGGTTGCTTAGGTTGAAATAGCAAAAGTTCACGCCGTGTGTATATTGTTAAATTTTTGCTACTTTTTTGACTCATGTCTGTCCGGACTGTTATGATTGTGCTAACATTAAATGTTAGCATGACACAGCAAGCTCAAATTTCTGTCTGTTTGAAATTATATCATTTCTCTTCAAACCCTGCAGGTGCAGCCGTGAATACTCTGCTCTTCAGAACTTCTTCCTTTGCATTTGCGTTTACTCTCTGAGGTGAAGGTGAGGGGTAGCCGAGAAGCTGTGGCGATGATGGATTAGCCAGATTTGCGCTCCCATATGTTCAGCGGGAAGTGAGCAATCACCAACGAGCTCATGCTCCAAGACGCCGGTCCTGGGAGTCGCTTAGCTAAACTCTGAGGTGGATCTCTGCATTCTGGAAAGAAAAACAAAAGCAAAGGGGACTCTTTGACGGGATTACAGTCAAGAGACAAATAAGGAGCAGAAAAGGCTTTATCTCTGCCGTTCCACTCAGAGCACAGAGCTGCTTTTGTGCACCTGTTAATATGTTGATATAAAACCCCCCCAATCTCTGACAAGTAATTACAAACCTTCCATCACTTCGGCCCAGAGTGCTCTTCATCTCCTTTAGATTAAAAGCTCTTGTAAGGATCGAAGTTGGAATGTACTCAAATTCTATTAACCCCAATCACACAGGAGGGCATGGACAAAGTTGTTTTCATGCTTGGAGAAAAAAACAAACAAACATATTCTAGATAAATAATGACAAACTAAATGGCAGCTTTTATTTCCAGTCCCAAATAAAGTCTATTTGACTCCAACTGCATTTTCATTGACCACATAATTGTGGAGTTTGACATTCGGAAAATAAATTTGCTTAATGGAAATATGGGAATTTTGAAAAAAGCTCTGTTCCATAAAAAATGTTTGGTTCCACTATGACTTGGTTTTCTGGTCATATTGAAATTTTATTTCACAAAGTTGCAATGGAAACGATCAGATGTTGCCACTGGTCAAAGCCACGAAGAAGAAGACAACAGGAAGTAGTTGGAGGATGATGATGACGCCACGTCATGTTTTCTAATCACTCATCACGTGAACAAACTTATTCACCTGCGATTTTAACTGCATTCAATGGAAACACCACAATTGCAAAATTGTGTTTCTCCGACATTAGCGTGATGGTGACGGAGATGGCGCACGTTCGTTATGGAAACGCAGCTTTGACTCAAAAGTGTTTCAGAAATTCAAGCAGTTGAATTTCCAAGGCCAAAATGAGAGAAGGGAAAGAGGAAAACAGACAGAGATGATAGCAAGTCCCCGCTGTGCTGTGGATGGTCTGTTCTGTTGGACCCCCAACTGACTGTCGCGGTTGATCTGAGCCCCCCAGCCGGGGTGACCACCGGGCTGCTGTTATCAAAGCCGACTGATGTCTAGCACAGCCGAGACTATAGAGAGCCTACGTGTTCTTTGGTGAATATGTCCCTTCAGTCATCATTCAAATTAGACGTGTGTGTGGCATGGTAATTATTTCCATTCATCTAAGCCGTGTGACAGACAAGGCTGTGGAAGCAGCTTTGCTATCAGCCAGCGGTTCTGTGGAGAGACTGATGTAAGAGTCATATTAAAAGCGGACCACGTCTCCCACCAGAGGTTTGACCTGCAGAGAAGTGCGATGTATGAAAAGTAGCTTCATAAAGCCCATTAGCCGCAGTGTGAAATTGAAAACGACAGGATTTCGCATTTTCTCATTCAGAGCGACACACTCATAGGATTTCATTCCTGACACTGCTTTGTTTTCCAGATTTCAAAGCTAGGCCCCGATTTCAAATAGCGATGTCAGTCATTAAAGCGCATTAGAGAGCCGGAGCCCTTTCTCTGTGGATCTGCTGCTCGGTGGACGTCGCCTCGCGCTGCCGGGACCCCTGATCGTATGTCCTCCAGGCCAGCCCTTCCGA
This sequence comes from Poeciliopsis turrubarensis, assembly GCA_010277015.1. Lineage (NCBI taxonomy): Eukaryota > Metazoa > Chordata > Actinopteri > Cyprinodontiformes > Poeciliidae > Poeciliopsis > Poeciliopsis turrubarensis. The sequence continues at coordinate 1,111,193 of VMRN01000084.1, read as the reverse complement.
GTGCCTGATAGGGTTTCTTGATGTCAGCCACTTCCCCAAGCCACTGATGATACATCCCATTGAGAGGGTTATGTCGTCCCGGATACTTCCTCGTTTGCCACATGACTCTGCTACCTCTGCTAACGCTGCATTTTCTGCTAGCTTAGGCGCTCTTATCAGATCATCCGGGGGGCTTTTCTTCCGGGTTTATTCTTAGAAGTCTCTAGTATGTCGTCAGACTACAGTGGTAAAGTACTCAGAAACCTTCAAGATTGTTGTCACATTTTATGAACTTAAAAACAAAAATTACCTGTTTGTTGTGCAATTCGAGCTTTTTTTGATAAACCAGTAGTGAACCACTGTGGTCTGTTAAGATATGGTATTAACTTTTGTTTGTCAAAGGGCGGTGTTGCTTTTGTAATTAATCCCCCTTTCATTGTGTATCATGGAATAAAAGGACAAAATCAAATTACCTCATCACTAAACAGAGTAAATATATATTTTTTTAATAATAGATTCTGTTTCTGTTCCACTGACAAACAAAATCTGTTATAAATATATTACTTTCTTTATAATTATTATTATTATTATTATTATTATTATTATTATTATTATTGTTGTTGTTGTTTAAATAATATATTTGATTAATAATAACTGTAAAATAACATAACATCTTCCAAGTTTTCAAGTTGTAAACATTTTGAAAACTTTGCTCCATTGTCCTTCGACTTCAATATTTGTGTAATAATTTATGTTGTTTTTTGTGTATAAAAGCCCAATAACATACAATAAAGAAGTAATTGTCAAAATCTGAAACACAATTAAAATTGCACATGAGTATGTTTGTTCATGCGGTAAGTCATTAAAAAACATGCAGCATGTCATTCTCAAACAGCTTCCTGCTTTCTTCTTCTTCGTAGTTAATGCCAGCGGCGACATCTGGCTGTTGATCATGTGACTCATGTGATGCACGTGGAAAGTTCTGGAAAATATACCAATTAAGGTACGACAAAAAAAAAAAAAAAAAAAAAAAAAAGGAAAAAGACCAAACAAAACAAACAAAAAAAAAATCTTAAAAGTTTGTTTTTTTTTTGTTTTCAAAGTTGACCTGTTTCCATCAAACAAATTTTATTTTGAAATAACCAAGTTATTTGGTCAATGAAAACACAGTTAGCGTTCTTAAAATCCTTTTTGTCTGAGTTTCTGACATTTTACCAAAGTTAATTTAAAAGACTCTGTACTGACTGACGGCATAAAGCCACAGGGCAACTGTAACGTCAGGGCTCATTTCTTCCCCTCAGCAGCTGTTCAACTGACGCCTCAGACTGGAGGTGCTGCTGCACAGGCGGTGCCCACATTCAGATAAACGGCAACCTGCTCGGGAAGACGAATCCCCACAACACTTTGAATAATACACCCAATTCCAGGCTAAATTGGCAGAGAATAATTCCACCAATTCCACGGAAGATTTATGCAACAAGTTCTGTGGCATACTAAGTCGGCGCTGTTATTTACTGAACCGCAGAACTCTGGAATCGCTGCGCAACTGAGAGGGGGAAATCGGGTTACCTTCTGTATGAGGACTATATTCAATCACTGACCTTTGGAGCTCAAGGGGGAAAAAAGGAACGAAAGAAAGAGAGGGAGGGATCTTATCCTCTCATTCAAATGAACCTGTAATAGAGAGCCATGCATACATGATGGATGAGGTCTGTTCAGAATCTTACTGCAACAGAGAGATATGTTGTTATTCGTGAGACTTCTGATTCTGGAGCTGCATGAGGTAGTGAATCATCTCTTTCCAAGTTACTTCTGTGAAAAAGGGAAACATGAGGGAAAATTTTATGTTAATCATAAATCTTTTCTTTCATCGTAAGAGTGAAAGGGGTACCAACATAAATCAAACAGGCCAGATCTGGATCAAGTATCAGGGCATGGTTGATTATTTGTCAGTTCTTGGAGCTGATTTATTAAGTTCAAGTTTATTTTATTAAAGCTGCAGCATTATGTTTTTATTTTTTTTTCCAGACATACAGAGCCATTTTACAGCACAATCAAGCAACAATGCTAAGTCCAGCTGTTATAGAAATATCATGAAACAGAATTTCACTTTGTAATTCAACGTCTTCAATGCTGCTTACTCTTCCTTAACCTTCAGTCACAACATGACTCTTCTGTTGACCCTTTAACAAAGTTTTTACCTGCATTTCACTGAGAAGTAGTTTGTATAATTAGGTCAGCAGTTTCAAAGTCCCAACAGGAGTTTACTAATTGATGCTGGCCAGTCTGAGGAGTTTAGTGGGGGAGTCTCAGGGTGGGCTGCTCTGTGAGGCGGAGACTCAAAATATTGGAAACTAGCTCTGACGAGGAGCTAAGCCAAGGTGGCATTCCATCCATCCATCCATCCATCCATCCATCCATCCATCCATCCATCCATCCATCCA
>VMRN01000084.1:1039510-1108760 GCA_010277015.1 Poeciliopsis turrubarensis | reverse complement strand
CCATCCATCCATCCATCCATCCATCCATCCATCCATCCATCCATCCAAATTCATGGGATGGATGAGTCCGAGCATCAGGAGTGAAGCTCAGACGTCCCTCTTCCTCTGGAGGTAGTACAATGACGAGGTCAGTATCTTCTGCTCTTTTAAACTGGTTTCTTGAACATGAGAATCTCATAAAGTGTTATACTCCAATGGCCTCCTCAGTTCCTGGATGAACAATCTCAATGTCAGTCCAGCAGATTTTCCTTTTTGGGATATGTTGGAATGTAAGAATTGTACCTTGGATATGCAGTCAAAAGTCTGAACAATGTTTGTCACATACCGAAGTGCTGCTGTTTACAACGTTTTTTCTTATGAGTCATGCCAGGCAAATTTGGTTCAACGATTTTGCTGTTTCATTACAAAAAAGAACTATTGTTAGATTATAAGTAGCAGGGATCATGTGTAATGTATTATTTGATTTCCCAACCAAGTGTGCTTAAAGTACGTATACTTTTGTTTTCTTTTACTCAATGTAACTGCACTTGGAGTTTTCAGTGTCCATTCATTGCAAATGTAATCATGCCCTTTGGCATGTGGTCCAGAGCGATTAAAATACAACCAAAGTTCGATCAGGTGATATTCTAGAAGTGTTTGTGTAGACATCGGAGTTGCTGCTTTGGGTTCATAAAGTGGCTTCTCATTTCTGAGAAGAATCGAATTTTCCAAAGCGACGTGTGTTTTCAGTAAAACTGTGTAAAGTACGTTTGTATAAATGTATTCTGAAATGTTCATTCCTGCAAGCTTACCATAGTAAACAGCTTAATGCAGACTCATGAAGCTGCTGTACATCATCTGTTAGTTCAAAGAGACAAATGAGATAACGGGGAGAGGGGAACTGTCCATGGACATTACTTGGCAGCAGACCAGCATACTAATTAAGTGGTTCCATATAATGTTAAATAGAGAAGGCCTTAGAACAAGGTCAATGTGCTCAACATGATCTGTGTTCATTTGGCCTTGCTGGACATGAAGATTATCTCATGCATCTTTAATCCTCTCGTTCTGTGCTCAGACTGAAACGGAGTGGCCGTGTAGAGAACTGGAGCAGAAGGAAAACCTTTTACTGCAGTGCAATAAAATCCACATATGGAATGTCTTAGAGGCTGTGTTTACATTGCCCCGTTTGTCATCATCTTCGTGTATGCTTTATGTGCAAGCTGCTGCATCAGCGCAGGCCAAGATCTTAATTTCCCCTATAAGCCAATGCACATTGAAGACAGCTCAGCAGCAGTTCGTTGTACTTGGAGATGTTTTTGCAAGACTCATTTTTCATTAAGGTACAGATTTTTTTAACAACTTTAAGAGACAATTTCCTTCATACAGCATGTTTGTTTTTGTTTTTTCATCTTTAACTCTGATTAATGATGGGACAAAATTGCAGCTCTCAGTAGATTAGAATAAGTTACTCACTACTATGCCTTTTACACTTGTGTTCAGGTCACCTCTAAGGAACTTTTAAACCATAAATATCCATCTCCGTTCCTGGAGGGGCAGCACAGTTTGTGCTTTAGATGTTTCCCCAGATAAGCACACAGAAATCAAAAGAGTGTTTCATTACCAAGTCTCTGTAGAGCATGATGTTCAGCTTTATTGAATTCAGCTGTTTCAATAAAGCATGAAAAACACACAGAACATCGCCCCCTCCAGGACTGGAGGTGGAATGTCTTTCATCCTGCAACTGTTTACTTTCTGTTGATGTTCTCCCTTGCACTCCCTCTTCATCGCTAGACATGATGCCAGGATGTTTTTCACAACATGACAAATCCATTTTGCATTCAAATTCTATACCACACTCCTTCTTTCTTTCTTTCTTTCTTTCTTTCTTTCTTTCTTTCTTTCTTTCTTTCTTTCTTTCTTTCTTTCTTTCTTTCTTTCTTTCTTTCTTTCTTCCTCCCAGCAATCTCCACAGCTGAGCTTATGTGCAATTTGGAGGTGTGTGAGAGTGTGCTTTCTCCAATCAGATGCCCCATTCTGCTAGGAGTATTGTCCACCCTGATTTATGTGTAGATGGAAACTGAGCACATATTGTCATTGCCTCAGGTTCCTCCACACAGCACCAATGAGCTCCAACCATCACACAATAAATGTCAGACTCAGACATGTTACCCCCCAGAGGAGCACCCAGACACCCTGGATATGTAATATAATTTAGATTTTTATTTCCTTAAGATGTTTGGTGTGAATCGGTGCTGTACAAAAAAAAAAAAAAGAAAAAGAAAAAAAAAAACCTTGAACTTAATTAACACCTGGCTGATATTTAATAACAGATTTTTCACAAATTGATAAAGCTCTTTGCTATCCATCATCATCCTCTCCTTTTTCTGCACACTAATCTAACAACAGGAATTATTGGCACAAAAACTAGATATGTAAAGCAGATATCTGTGGCTTATGTCACGTATAATGTAGAGATCAGAGCTTCAGGAGCTGAAGAACAGACAAAAGAAGTCGAGAACACAACATGCTAAAGTATCAGAGTGCAGAAATGAACATTTGACTCAAAGCTTTACAAGTTTTATATAACCGTTAGTTTTTCCGATGTGGTTCTGTTCATGCATATATAGTGGGTCATGTCTGTTCTTCGGTTTCTGTGACGCTTCATCCGGCTACTGATTGGAGTAAAAAAGGGTTTCTCTTTCATGATTGCTGAGCGCTGTTGCAAAATGTCAGAGAAGACAATTACTTACTTTGTCCCTCACAAACATGTCTCAGTTACAAAAAACACTGTTTTCCACTACATCCAAACTCACCTGGAATAATAGATTGAGGCATCACTTCGAGTCTCTACAGTTAGCAAGTCAACCAAAAAAAACCAAGCTACAAACCCAAAAGCTGCACAGTAAGAAAGCGGCAGAATGTTTTCAAGTGCAGCTTCTTCCAACACCATTAGATAGAGACGTTCAGTCAGCGTCTGAGGCATGCATATTTTCAGCCTGCAGAGCTTCAGTGCGACACAAGCACCAACTTTTTCTTTGTGCCGTGCAGCGCTCCATCCTCAGAGCGACACAGCACAAAGTGCAAAGCATTCAAACAGCAACAAGGCTGAAAAAGTCTTTCTGAAAGTCTGTGGCTGGTTTGGTGTGGTGTTACTACAAAGGGTCGTCTTACTGTAAATTCAGAGACATGTATATTTAGCTGCAAGCTAACCTGCTGTTCACAGCTACACACAAGCATATAATTAAAAATTAGGCAAGATTGCTGAAAAACATTCTTTTCGAGAGCAGAAAGATAGTCAATTATTTTAAAATGTGAATATTTTAAAGTAAAAAACATACCTAAAATTTTGACTTCAAGGAAATAAAGAGCAACGGTGTCAACAACAAAAGTCAGCAGACAGGTCCAGGAGGCAATTGGGGTTGTTTGTGAGCATAAAGTTTCTCAGGTAGGAAAACAGATTGTTTTAACATTACAGGTGTGAGGAACATCTTACTAAAATAGAACAAGGGAAACGACTGATTGAGGTAACAGTCCCTCCAGGATGTCGTGATGATTTGGCCTCAATTTATTTGTGTTGCAAAGCAGCCAAAGATGAATGTCTGGCAACATTTTGTTCCAATCTCTCCAAATAAGATTTACATACTAGTAAATAATTACTAATAATAATGTGACAAAAAAAAAATAAAATAAAAAAATAAAGACCCCACTCAGCTCCTTCAGACTAGCCAACAAGTCATTTATACTGTGGCATTATTAAGTTCTGCATGAAAACAGTTCATTACGGATCATTACCTTATGTAGTCTCCAGTTACATTTTGATTTCACTCTGTACTGTCCAGCCAGGAAATATGATTTTCAACATTATGGTGACTGAATTTTTGGAGAAAGCATAATAGACTTTAATTCACCACACCATATGTATGTGTGAGCATTCCCAAATCAACTTTAAGTAAATTTAGAGTCAGACGTTGCTTGTTGTGTTTTTGCAAATAAGGTGAAATGTTGCTTACTTTCACTTTTTTTTTTCTGTGACTGTCACTTCGCAAATACCATGCAGTCTGCAGCACCATCCCCTTTTATCTACTTGTAATTAAACTCCAACCAAGAGTCATTTTTGTTCTGCCAAAGTGCTCTGCAGTAGGGCAACAGCAGAAGATGACTGCATGCTTATGTAAGGTAAATGTAGCTCCACAAAGAAGCCACATGGCTATTACAGGAGCTCTTACATTATCTGCCCCAATCTCACAGTCTAAGTGAGCAGATGTTTGATTTTCCTTGGCTGCAGGGGATCCGGAGCAAGACTGCAGTGGCCACCTACAGCTCCCACTTACTTTAAACATACTTCAGCGGTGCCATGAAATAGCTCTCCCTGGAGTTCATTTTATTAACTTGACAAATCATCCAGCATTCTACTGCATCATCACTGATGATAATCGCACAGTGAGGGAGATTGGTGTAGGGATGATATTTCCTTGTGAGGCAGCAAGAAGACTCTAATGGTATTAAATGATTCGTAACTTGGTTATCAATAGTAATGTCCCTGAGGAAGAGAGTTCATTGCTTCAGCTCTAAGGCAGATGCTGCCTGCGTGTTCATGATTGTGTTGCAGTAAGTTACAAAGTTAGAAAGAAGAATTTGAATCAGGAGATGGTTTGTCTTTTTCTTTTACATGGTTATCCGTCCAAGTGTCGGATATGACAGCGGCTCAGCAAAAAATATCCTGTCAAAACCCGTAGGCCTGATTTAATCTATGTACAGTAGGTGAGAACACAACTGAAGAAAGGGTTTTTTTTTTTTTTTTATTAAATAAATACACAAAACATAAAGGATGGTTCATATTTGGAAAACTCCTTTCAATCTGTGAAACCCTCTGATGCCACATCATGTATTAATATAATATAATGTGTCTTGAAAATGTAATGAAGCACCATTAAAAATGCATTAGGAACTGATCAATGCGAAATGTGATAAAGATGCTAGCCCATCTCTGGGGTATGTTGTCAGGGGCTTCCTGGCCCTAGAGGGGTTACCCAAGACAAGAGCCCATTTCTTTAATACCTCAGATAAAGTGCAGCCCAAAGACCCCTTTATGACACTTTTATATATTAATGACAACAACCTGTAAGTGACAACAACCCACTCTGGAGTCAAACTGGGTTGAGTAAGCTGGTGAACGCCTGGGGACCCACATCTCTTCTTTGGGCTCCCAGGAAGAGAAAGCCCAAGAACAGACCTTCCTTAAAGGAACACTTAGAAATACTTGTTGGAAAACTCAAATGAATTAGATCAATAATTTTTGCACACATGAAAATAAGCCATGTTTGAATCGTTTGGCATAAAATCAGTAACAGGGATTGGTGTCTGATCATCAAGAAATGTTACTCCATTCATTTAAAAATGCCTTTAGTAAAACGTGACTCCATATTCCACTAAAAACTGAAGATTATGGTACGAGCACAGAAACTTGGTAGTGTATGTGCACCAGAAACAAGAAGGCGCTAACCATACATATTGTGAGGAAGCATTTGTGATCCGGCTGAACTAAGCTAGCAGAAACATACACTGCACAATACACAGATCCAAGGTGAAGGTTATTAAGTTTAACCCGAAATCAGTTTATGTGGGCAGAACGTCTGACATGACCAGGACAGTCAAAAGCAACCATGTGGTTTGTCTGGTTTTCTTTAAGATGGTTTCACATTGAAGTAAATCAAGTTTTTAAAAGTTTTTCCCCATTTTCTGTTCTTTGCATTGAATGAATGTGGACGCAAACATTCAACATGAGCGTACAAAAAGGAATTTTATGGAACGCATGCTGCGTGACACAGGAAGAGATATGTACATAGACGATGTGTAAGAATGAATTTATTCAAAAAAGCATATTGATGGGAACATTTTTCCTTCCCCATAGAAAATGTGGTTATCACTTTATGTTTGAGAAATATATCATGCCGCCTGAAGCTGTAGGAGGGTGGAACTTGGTTTGGTGGATTTCTCATCTCGCAAAGGTAAACTCGCAGAAAAGTCAAAGAAAATATTTCCAATGAATCCACAAAGCTTTTTTAAAATAGTATTCCTGTGAAACATATCGTACAGTCTCCACAAGCATCACACAAAAAATGATCTTCTGTAAAGATACTTGTGTTTATAACAGCTAAGGCGACGATTAAACATGGAGAAATAACAACAGCCACAAGACTGGGATTTAATTTCTCACAAAAATGTTATGAATGTGCTAAGGTAATGCAATTTCATCCAGCGTATATTCTGTAGTATAAAAATCTCATTTCCAGAGGTACTTCAACACTCCTTTATTGCAGGCAGATCAATAAAAAAGCCAGTGCAGCTCCAGTGGTGCGGAGGAAACCACTGTTTATGGTGGGAACAATTCTCAAATATTAGGTATGAACAATGTTTATGTCATGAATATAGAAAAGGCCTTGAGGCTGGATGTTTAATATTGGAACAGAATAGGTTCAAGTGACCTTGAAAAAGCAGTTTAGGACCTACAAAACAGTGTTTTCCCTTGGACCGTCTTCTCCAGGAGGGAGTCTCGGCCGGGACATTTAAAGATGATCATCTTTGGATGTTTAATTTACGGACAACCGATCTTTTTGTGTGCAACAGGCGTGTTTTTGAGAGAGCGAGGAAGCCACGCTTCCTGTACACAGGTATACATCTTTACTGCACAGGAAACAAACATAGAAAATTCTAGTTGTTATCTGCCATTCAGCTGACATTCAGCGATGTGCTGACAGTACAGCACTGACATGTTTTCAGAGAGGAAGAACCGTCATATCTGATTTTGATGCTTGAAATCTAAATTTTTAAAGCGTGTCGCTTAAAAAAAATAGATTAACTTAAGCTTTTCTATTTGATGTTAATAAGCATTTTCTAATGGTTTAGTGATTTTATAGCTTCTGTAACATGACATAGACTTAAGGACTCTAAAGTTGGTCACTGTAAACTTTTAAAGCTCATGTTCACACCTTTTCTTTTTTGAATCACTGATCTAGAATGTAATTAAGTCTAATTTAGTCTTAACAGTTGAGCGTGCATAGAGTGCAAATATTTTGTGCATCCAGCTGCATCAAACTATTCCTGCTTGTTTAAATAAATGCTCCTAATTATTTTATATGTCCTTTTATGTTGTGTAGAGATCACATTAAACGGTTGGCTTGGTCTCTCATACAGTAGATTTGAAAGTTTACACCAGAGCAATTTTTTAATTTTTTATTAATTTTTTTTGCTTTCTCATCAGAGTCCAACAACATCCATGTTGCATTAATTTGTTTTGGCTTCATAATGAACTGACAGACTGCCAGGGCTGGGATTGTCTCCAGCACCTCTGTAACCCAGAGTAACATCACGCCGGTGCAGAAAATGTATTTGTGGATGTATTTACAGCCAAGGAACAAGTCATTTGATCAGACAGAATATCGACCAAACATCCAAATAAAACACTTGACATGAAAGTGAAAAAAAAAAAAGATTTTCATTAGATTGTACAGAATACGAATTTGAACCCTCCAGGTCTCCCTCCCACAGATTGGTCATGTTATCACAGGTCAAGCAAACCAATCAGTTAATCTACTATAAATACTCCTCACCTTAAGCAATTTCTTATACTTCAATGTCTTCAATATCATGACCAAAGAGTTGTCAAAAGAAGTCAGTGACAATATAGTGTCTCTACACTAAGTTACTACAGGCTGGACTCATCTAGCACTGCACATCTTGCGCTTCTCCTGCTGGACAATTTCAGATTTTGAGCGTTTGACACCTCCAATGCGCCAGACGCTGGAGTTGCGGTGATCGCTGAACGTCAAACAATCAGAGAAACTCAGCTGTGTAACGTAGTGGCCTGTAGTGGCAAAGATGCAGGCACTGATACGGGTCATCTCACTGTCAAACTGGGTTTGGGTGAGAGGAAAACAGCACTGAAAGTGACTCGTCATGCAGAAACTCACCTGGTTTGTGTGGATCCAGGTGACGACGTTATCTTATTTTCAGCAAATAATGCCACAACACTCTCAGTTCCATCTGCCATTGTACAAACAGACTGGCGGAGGAGAAGAATGGCAAAAATCAGGAGTCTCCATACAACATGCATCATTCCACTTTAAACAGACTGGAGTGATTTTGAAGCTTGATGTCTGACTTAATAAAAAGACAGGCATTTGGTCTGAACGCAGCATTATGCTTCTCTAATGGCAAAATTGAATAACTTTGGTGAACAGATGTGCCAAGGAGGGCTGAGAGATTTCATTGATTTCAATGTTCCTCAAGAAAATCAACCGAGTTATTTCTGTTGACTGCCCATCCTGGTCAAAAGAAATCATTTAAAAAAATCATTTTTGGATGAATTATGACAGCCGTGGGTTGCCCGCTACACCAGATGGCCGGCCTACCTGCGCTGCTCACACTGCAGAGTTAGAACAACAGCTATACCAGACATGTATTCCTCAATGTTAAATGTGTAGGAAGGTGATGCTGGAGCAGCACTCACTGTATCTCAGGCGATGTATTTTTCTTTATCAAAAAAGAAAGAAAACAACCCGGTGAAAATTAGATTCGGGTCATGAAACTGCACGCTAAAAACTTACGTGGTGTTTGTGACTAAATTGGATTATTCTAACCCAGTTCCTCATAAAACAACAGCTAGTGCTGTTGGTTGAGATCAGGAGGATTCCTGGTCAGACCCCGAGCCTGACCAGAGCCTTCTGAGTTGTTTTATGAATGTGTGGGTTTGTCCTGGCTGCCCAGCATGCTTTGGACTGTGGGAGAAAACCAGCATAGCCAAACAGACCAATGCATGCACCAAGAGAACGAGCAAACTCCAAGCAGAAAGGCTCATGACCATCTGCCGCAAGGCGGTGGTGCAACTGCATCACCCTGCAGCATTGACATTAATTCCTGGTATGTGTAATCTTAGAAATGAAAGAGAAGGAATTACTTTTTACCTTCATAACTAGTATTCAGCAATATCTTAAGACAATAAAGCTCAGGCAGCTGAGCCATGGAGGAGTATTTATCCCATTTCTCAGCACACTCCCCTATGAATAACTTTCACTAAATTGAAAATGCAGTCTGCAGAGCTAACTTTGCATCGCTTGTCTTTATCATTGTCTTCTAACAACAAAAACGGTGAGATTAAAAAATAAAGATAAAAAAAAAAAAAACAATAAGGTTTACAGGGAGGGGAAACCAAAAAAAAAACAAAACAGATTTACATAATCCATTTCACACCTTCAGATTTGCTTCTTTCTTTTCTTCTTCTTCTTTTTCCACCCTCAGTGCTGATGAGCTCATGAGGCATGGCAGTTGCAGTGAGCTGGTGCAAAATCAAACGGCTGCATTAACCAGATCAGAGCGTACGTGACGAAGACGGCGGCAGGGACGTGGGACCGAGGGCCACCGAGCATCTCTGTCCCCGGAGAACCTGAGCTGATGATATGCTAATCTTCTCTTCACATGTCTGTCAACGGCCACATCAGTGTACCTATGCTGGGAACCTAATCAGAGTTTCACTGGCCTGCCATGAGGAATTTATACATCGCTATTAGATTAGTGGGGCTGGCAGCTGTGGTGTGTTGAACTAATGTAGTCTGTCACAGACAGCGTGCATAATGAACTTGGCGCAGAAAGTGAAGCCAGAGCAAGTAAGAGAAGGGCACGCCGTTGGAGCAACACATCTGAAACCCGGTAGCCAACAGGCAAGCGAGTGAAGTTTGACTTGAGCTGGGGTAGGAAGAACTCATCTTTCAAAACTAATTCGGTTGTACACAGATTTTCCTCCCATGATGGGTGGAATCCTCTGGCTCAGCTTCAGATGAACGGGTCTGATCAGCAGTAATTGAAAGAGAAATGCATTTGTGTTGAGGGGATGATTGAGGCAGTGAGAAGTGAGAGGACATGTTTGGCTTGATTCGAATTTAAAAAAAAACTGGTGCCGCAGTGGCGACGCATGACACACGTATGGAGGCCGTAGTCCTCGTGGGTCGCGGGGTCGATTCCCGGCCTGATGGTATTTGCTGAATGTCTCCCCACTCTTTACTGTCGGACCACTTTCTGATAAACTAGAGCCAACAAAACCTGTAAAAGCAAAAATCTGAAAAAAGCAAAAATGTAAACCAACACTTTGTGCAACAGCTGTGACCTTTCTCATCTTCACTTTTAATAATTCATCCATCCATCCATTTTCTGTTCACCCTTGTCCCCAGTGGGGTGGGGAGTTGCTGGTGCCTGTCTCCAGCTACGTTCCGGGCGAGAGGCGGGTTACACCCTGGACAGGTCGCCAGTCTGTCGCAGAGTTTTATTAATTACTGTAGGATATTCCATTGTCTCTGTACAAAACACATGAAGACTTGATTTCATGATTGAAAGTCAGATTATGATTGAACAACAGCTAGTTAATTCATTCAGCCTTGACGCATTCATTAATGGTTGGCTGTATTAATCCATCCGTTAATGAATTTGTTATTAACGTGATCAACATAATGTAGCTTAAAATGCAGTTTATAAATTCCTACTCAGGGAATTAAAAAGTCTGTATTTATTAAAGTCACATTTACCTGAATAATTTAATGTATCGATCTTCTGAGTTTACGTACTTTTTTCATTTACAGAAAACAATAAAAAATCTGTCAGGGTGGGTTTATAAACAGTGTTGTGTTTGGTTCTTCAGTAATATTATTTTAGTGGGTGGTTGAGGCACAGACGCATCAGGAACCCGTAGTGGGTGGGAACTCCTCACCCTGGATCACCTCACTTCAGCATTTGATGACAAAAACGCTGAAAAACAAGTTATTTCTTCCACTACATATTGATGCGATATTAGTATTTTCAGATTTGATTTCAGTTGTGCCTGGAGTTTAACTCACCTCACTTTTCTATTAAATCCTACTAATTCCAATTATTTTCCATCACGCCAATTAAAAGTTTTTTTTGTTTTTTTTTATCTGGTATGTTTTTAGCTTTCCATGGTAATATTCTGGAAACAAATTGACAAATGTCAACTTCAGGCTGTTCTAAGTGTTTCCACAGACCTGAGAATTTCTTAAGAATCTGATGTCAAAACTGAGATCACACAGACTCGTCCAAATCCATCCGTTCTATCACTCATTTTCTCAGTCGGCTGGTTTGTGGAGGGGAAAGCTGGTGTCCGTCTCCAGTGGTCATTAGGTTTAAGATGGGCTACTCTCCAAAAGCTAAACCTCAACGTTTTGAAACATTGTCTCTTAAGATGCTACAATTTTTCACCCACCCTTAAGCCACAAGCCAAAGTCACATTCACACAGCAGGTCTGAAATCAGAGATTTAAACAAAGTATCACTCCTGTCACCATGTAATCTAAAATTGGCAGCAGATGAGACGTGCGGTTTGCTTCACCCGCGTGTGAAGCCGAGCCTTCTGCCTCTGACTGAGACGCCTGCTGCCTCTAAAGAGCATCCCAGGCATCTGCAGCTTTTCCCCCACTAATGCAACACATCCATTCCTCAGGCGGCAGGCCCAGCCAGGAGGTCGACCTAAATACATCAACACCGTGAGACTCTTTTATAAGCACAACAGCAGCGTGAGACGCACAGCCACAGCAAAGCAAAGCAAAGCAAAGCAAAAAGCACAGAATGCAGATCCTCCTGTGGGTCCTCTGGGGAATAGGAGGTGGGGAGCACTATCACAGAGCAGCGTGGCCGACTGCCCAGAGACGCAGTCAGCGTGTTGTATCAGCAACACTGTTCAATGAATCACACGTTGTGAAGACGCTTATGTGATAAATACACGAGCATGAGGTATAACATACAAGATAGGAGCCATTGCTGGTAGGGACCTGCCTGTATTTCATAGCCGGAGCAGACCCTGATGATGGATGACCCTGTGCTTGGTAATATTTCTTCCACAATCTTGGCTCAGACATTTCATTGAAAGTGCGAAGAGAAAGCCCAGTGTGGAGGTAAAGTAAAGGTGGGACGAGGAGGGACCCTCCAGACACCGGGGGCGAAAAAGCAACCCCATAATTAGGTGGGAGAGAATATTGGATTATTCATGAAGTGCTGAGGTGGAGGGCTAAATATGGCTCTCCTTGCTTTCACACTCAATAACAAAAAGAGGAAAAAATACAATAAAATCAACCCCGGTTGTTTTATTTTGGTGTTTTGTTTTATTTTGATGTTTTGAACTGATTGTATTGAAAGTCCCCGGCTGCTTTATTGGGCACGACCCCATGAATGTTTAACATTAACTTATGAAAATAGTGGTAATGGGACATTTGGCTCTGAAAGCAACTGGATCTCCAGGATCTGTTCACTTCAAAGAGCCGTTCTAAAGATCCAGAAGCCATTGAGCCATTGTATCCGAAACATAGTTTTCTATGAACTGTTTTTGTGGGTGAATTTCACAATAAAAACAGCTTAACCATCTGCATTAAATAAATACCCAAAGTACAGAAATTTCAAAATGTAAATGTCAAATACCCACTTAGTTTTTTTTAAGGGTTGTGTATATTAACAGTTTACTGCGATGGTGTGTTAGGGCCATTGTAAAAAGAAAAAAATAGGACATAAATTTCCACAAAATAAAATCTCAGGAATTTTCCTGAAAAAAAAAAAAAAAAACATTAATTTGAATTCGGCAACTTTTCTAACTCAGAAATGTTGAGATTGGCCTCAGAAATTTTCTAGAAAATTTATGTAAATTTCAGAATTTCTTTTTCCAGCAAATTATCAACTTTTCAAACTTGGACATTTTCTTGTCATACTTAGAAAATCTAAGAGATTTTTATAGGTTGAAATTCATCCCTCCTTTTTTTTCTATAATATTTTTGTAAAATGCAGTAAATAGTAGTCATGTTGACGAAAAACATCTCATTGACGTCAGATGTTACAATAGAATAGTCTTAGATGGGACATTTCTGGTTGAGCATCCTTCTGTCCTGCCTTGTACCAGTTGAACCAACTGGTGGCAGTGGTGTAATGGTGTATATATCCTGGGTCCTACTAAATCAATGCCAGAAAAAAAAGAATTGACAAACTCCGAAGACAAAAGTGTGTTCCAAGCAGGAATGGAAAAGTGTACCTAATAAAATGGTCATTAAATTTCACTGAAAGCCAGCAAACCTGATTCATCTTTAGCTGGCTGAGGAGACGGCCCTCTGTAGCACAAAACTCAGTTCCAAATCACGAATGATCTTGTTGTTTCCTGGCAACATCCTCCCAGGAGAAGTGTCTCCCTAAACAGCGCTGCCCTTCGTAAACACAGCGTTTGGCTCGCTCTCAGAAGCCAGTGTGACGGGTGTTAAACATAAATAATGAAGGATAAAAGCGGAAAAGTACTTGAGGCGAGGTCATGGCACCTCGTCCAATTATCATCCTCTTTTTTCTTTTTTCTTTTTTCTTTAAGTGCCAGCTGACAGAGCCGATCTAATCAAGTTGGCGCTGACATGGATCCACACGCAGCATCTGACCACCCACACAGGGTTGCAGACTCCGTCACCTCTGATTGCACCCAAATTATAAGAGAAGCAGCGCAGCCCGATATCATGCATTGTGCCACAACTTGTCATTCAAACAATTGTCTTTGTATTCCTTTCTGCCCTCGCATGTCACAAATACAAATGTCTTGCCTCCCATTAAATGATATTTCTTTGTAAAAAAAAATTGCTACTGTGTAAACAAATCTATGGCAGATGGAAACATTTAGAAAAAAATAAATATTTTGGTAAAACTTGTGCGTGTGTGCAAAATTTGTTATTGTGACAGCTAACTAGCACAACAAGGATTTTGTGCTAGTTAGGCCCTTTGTCTACCATAAAAAGTTGGCTAACATTTAGTAATGTTAGCCAACATTTTTAAAATCCTCGACTAAAAGGAAGGGACCTACTTTGTTTAGGGAAAGAACAGAGAGTGTGATTTTGCTGGTGTGAATTAACTCTCCAATAAAACCTTTGCTTTAAAATGATAGACGACCATGTTTTACGGTGATTGCAGGTCACACAGGTGGTGTGATGTTGCCTCTGCTTCCAAAGGAAAAAATAAAATCAGCGACCGCTCTAAGCAGGAAGGTCAGACAAACTATATTTTGATTTGATATGAAATTGCCCGAAATTGGTATCAGCAGCTCAAAGCTTTTCAAACTGGAGATGAAAAATTGCTAATAGTAACCGGTCCAGTTGGCTGTACCTCTCTAGTTGCATTATACGAAGCGAAAGCAACCATATTGGTGACATTTTTCAAAATTAAAGTGTTTGTGTGTGTGTGTGTGTGTGTGTGCGTGTGCGTGTGTGTGTCTGTATGAAGGCAGTTTGCCATTTTTGGAGCCTTCTTGATAAACACTAGTGGTTATTTTTACTTCCATTACTGTCAGACAAAGGTGACTTAAATATTATCTTTTGCACAAATCAAATTTCTCTGTTTTCCAAATATGCTGGAGTGTCCTGTAGAAACCATTACAGTGTGCTGTCCAGCTGGCAGAGGCAGCTGAGAAATGGCTCTGGGAACCTGCACATCTATCACAATCTGCCCCCCTTTTTAAGGAGAATCCATCACCGTGGATCTTTCCCTGAGTCACTGCCTCACCAGGGACATTTTCAGCACTGGATAGACACTGAGTTGGGTCAGAATTCGAGGTGTTACTCATGAAATTCACCTCAAAGGTAAAATGAGAGGCAAAGGATTTACCTTCTTCAGTCCCTTTTTACTGTGATGCCAGGATGGACTTTGGGCCATATATTTTACTGACCACAAAAGGTGTGTCTGAACATAAATACAGCGCTCCTGGCTGTTAAAATCAAAGCCTCTTATTTATTTATTTTTAAATCTCTGACACATTAATGGCTGATATTGACCTGCACCTTCCTATAATTCCAACTCTGTTCTCTGTCTTTAGTTTAGTTTCAGAAACATACAAACTCCTGACCTCCCTGTCCGCTCCATCTGGACAGATCAGAAATTCCCAACCTTGTTCAAAGACCGTTTCCCCCACAGGCAGCGCACTGAGACCGCCAGGCCTGTTCACATAAGCTGACCTTATCACAAGATGTACCAGTAACATTTCAAACCCAACATGCTCTTGAGGTCCCCATCTGTGCTATTAAACCCAAGAGGACTCGGGGAGCAAATTGAAAAAGAGACAAATGGACTGGACTTCAGGGAGGTGACATTTATCAGCAGACTCATTCTGGCTTCAGGTGTCTCTGATGCCAGTCAGATTGAGCGCCTGGGTGGTGTCAACGCCTTAAAGAACCTGAATGCCTTAGACAAACCAGATTGTCCAGTACTTTGTTGACCACATCATGCTCTTAAGCCGCCTTCTGATAGGTTCGTTGAGCCGAACCTATCAGCTTTTACGGATTTCAGTAAATCCGTAAAAGATCAGTAAATTTTATTTTGAACACTGTGCATTTTAAACAAAGCAATGCAAAAACCACATGCCAAAGGCTGACGGAAAGGAGGGTACAAAAAGCAGACTGGTTGCAGTCCTGACCCGCTCTGTGTCCCAAGCAACAGAACGTCTTGTCAGATGGAAGGACAACACAAGAAGAAGACAAAATGTTTCTTCTTTGTGGTCCTCCAAGCTGTGGACTCTGCAAGCACAAAGGAGGTGTTTTGCTCCAACATATCATTTTATCTTAATGGAAAGGTTACATTGCATTTCTCATATACTTCATCTACATACATGTACAGTGCGCAGACAAATCATTTTGTGAAGTGTTGGCCATTGAAATGTCTTCCGGACATATTAGACCAATAGCGACAGCGGCGTAATAATCACTCACCCATGGACATGTTAGGAAATTGCTATCTGCTGTTGATGTGTTCTGTGCCTTACTGGTGAGTTTGTGGTGGATAAATCAGAGACGCTGTAAGAAGTAATCCAAAACATATTAGCTTGCTAATGCGAATCACTATCCTCCACTTCAGCTCTCAAAGCTTGATCACAAATACGATGAGTTGCAATATTCACCCAATGAGAGGAACTCAGCTCACTTCCCATAAATGACTAGTTGCCACCAGCAGCAGAAGGACTCCAATGGTTCCCTGAATCCTCACAAGCCGAACATCGCTCTTGAACTATATATATTTATTTATTTATTTTTTTCCTGTGAATGCTAAATCAATGAAAAGTTGATTGCCGGTATTCAAAGCTTGCTGGCCAACTGCAGCGTTTGTCTGAGATGAAGACAAAGGACATTGATTTTATCAGGAAGGCACACATTTATCGTTAGGCTTGATGATGACAGAGAAAATAAAAGCAGCATTATAGCCCCGCTTCCTATTTTACAATTAAACGTGTGTGCAGTTGTTTCCCCCCCTGTTTGTACTATCAAAATATTCTAGATTCCAAGACACAGTGAGTAGAATCAATGCTCATTGTGCTGGCAGAAAGATTGATAATCAGCAATTCTGGTTGCGGTGCCTTTCGACAACTCCTTGCAAAAATGTCCAGCGCTGGCCTCTAGCTCAACTTTTACCCTCAACCTTTTGCCTCAGGCCACACAGATCAATGGACAGGAAATGAAAGGCACAGACCTTGCTGGAAAAACAAAATGAATGCTCCCTTTTCTATGATGTCTCTATTCCATGTCTGAGCCTGAAGGGGCATTGGGAGAAATTTACTCTCTCCCTCTGTACAAATGAATCTGCAGGGACTCATCCTTACTTAATGCTCCTTGAAAAACCATCAGTTTCAATGAGTTTGCAGTAAGACACATATCTTAACTATAATTGCTGACTGTAAGCTCGAGTTGGCCAAACTCCTGTTTAGTGTCCACACATAATATTAGTACTGTGGTCAATTAAACAGTTGTTAAAGGGGCAGTATTATTTATTTTCCAGGCAGACTGTGCCATTTTATAGCAGAGTTAAGTAACTATGTTAGGTTCAGTCATTATAAAAATGCTATAAATATGAAATGACTTTAAAAAGATTTGACTTTGTAATTTAGCGCCTTGAAACAGGCCTCTGTCTCTATAAAATCTCCTGCTCTTTTTGAAACGCCGCCTTCAGAAAGTCATTACAGCATGGCTTCTCTGTTAACCTTTTAACAACCTTTCTACCACTGAGAAGTAGCTCCTATAGTGAATTCAGCAGATACAGAGTTCCAATATGTGTCTGCTAAATGCTTCTGGCTAGTCTGAAGGAGCTGAGTTCAGATGTTGCAAGAGAGGGCTGCCCCATGAGGAGGAAACCAGGAAGCTTGGAGGCTGCAGCTCTGAGGTGGAGATGTGTCTCAAAGGTGGAGCCAGGTCCACCCATGTGTTTTGAACGGCTGAATGGTTGCCATGGGAGATTCGAGGATTTTTTGAACATGCATGAAAGAATCAAGGCAACGCATCAGCTATGTTTTTGATAAGGAAGTATGATGTGAACATGATGTGAAGCTCAGAAATGTAGATATTACATAATACCCGCTTCAGGAATATAAACAACTTTTAACCATGAAAAGAGTTAAAAAAAAAATAAAAATTGTTGAAAAGACACACAACAACCTGAAAGTCTTCAATCTGTCCCAGTTTCCAATCACCTGCAGCATACCCCCTCTGTCTGCATCAGCATCTTTGTGGACCTCATGTTGAGGGAAATACGCTCAGCTCTTATTAGAAAGACTCTCATCCTTGCCTGCAGGCAAACGTGGTGGAACAAGCAAGTCAGAATGCTGCCTCTTCAATACAACACATATCAACACCTCAGATGATAAATCTGCCTGTCAAAACCTTTCCTAATCTTCGTGACTCTAAGGATTCAGATGTCTTTGACATTCCTTACAGACAAAATGAATTGCTTGTCAAAAGAGAAAAGAATTACACAGCATGGTGTCAAGAGGGTGGATTCAGCTTCAGATGTCTTTATTAGCTAATACATCATCTATGCAAAAAAAATCTACGCCTGTAGATGTGAAACGTGTAGCAGCAGCAGAGACGACCCCGTCGCTAAAGTCAGAGTCCACATTTCTGATTCACTTCCATGGATGATCAGGAGTTCTTGAAAAACTGGAAATCTGAATGAGCAGATCTACTATCAGATTGGTGCGATCTTGTAATAGCACCAATCTGATGGTTACATAATCCAAATAATAATTAAAAACAATAAATATCTTTGTGACTGAGCTCACCGGTCTATTTATTCAATAATTCAGCCGCAAGAAAGTGTTTTGAATTGAAAATGTTGCTAATTTTGTTGCTAAGAAGTTCTTCATTGAAATGCGATTAATGAAAGACTTTTCATAACTATAAAAATTATAAAAAGTATGAAAAATTTTAATATATATATATACACAGATACATACTGAACATATAACCAACAAATCTGGTTGTTATAATCAAGCGTCCCTAAGACGTGTAAACGTCCAGACTTCTTAAATGTCTGGAATATCTTAGAATTTTGTCAGAGTGGTTTTAGCTGTCGGAGGATACCTGTTTGGACTTTCCATCTTTGCCTAGTAACTTTCACCATCTATACAGAATTATGAAGATGATGATGATGATGATGATGATGATTTTCACCAGTCAGAAAAATGCACATAATGAATTTATACAGAATTTAAGAACTGATTAGCTGTGAAGACAGTAGTCGGTGAGTCATATAATTGGTTACGGCCACAGTATGACACTTAGCAGCTGACATATTCATTATTTACTTCCACATCTTTGTAAGCAGGCTGCACAACTGGCAACCAGCAAGACACTGCTGAGAAAACCAGGGCTCGCTTTCTCATATCCATGGCAACAGATGCTGTTGTTTCAATAAGAAGCTTTATTAATTTATACCTTGGTGGGCATCTGGAAGTGAGGGGACTCAAGCAAGAGGCTAGCAAGTCAAAGTAGAGGAGGAAAAGCGGTGAGCTTTCAGAGAACACAGAGATATGGAGAAACACAAAAGCAAAAGAAGCGATGTAGAAACTTCTTTTACAAATAAGACAAACTTTCCAAATGACAAATAATTGATAAACCCATAAAAGCTCCTAAATTTAGACAAAGAAAATGGCTTTCAGTGGATTTATGGTTGCAGGAGCTTTATAGTCCAATCTGCTATTATTACATTAAGGGAGAACAAGTCATCGCACATTTGAATTTAGGGCAGACATTACGAGAAGAACAGGACGAAAACAGAACAATGAGTCGAAGATAAAAAAAAGATTAAAAGTTAAGAAAAAATTCAAACAAGAAAAATGACTTGCTGGCTCACTCGGTACTGCAACTTAGCTCTGTAGTGCTAAATCCAAAGACACTCTGTTAGAAATGTTTTAAATAAACAAAATTGAGGTACTTCATCATTGTGAAATGGAAGGAAAAGGATGCATGGTTTTACATCCTTTTAGGTTAAGCCATGTTTCCATCCATTCCCACTGAGTAATTACTTTGGCAGCTCTTCTTTGTAAAACACTAGTGCTGTTGTGAATGACACAAATTGTTTTTCTTTACTCAGTTGGTTTCTGCTGAAAACATGTGGCTGAGATGTGTTTTGTTTAGAGGTTTGGACAAATGTTTTATACTTTTATTTTTAGGATTTGTGTGAGTGTCTTTCTCTGTTTGTGTGAAAGTGAAGATCTTTGATGGAGAAGCTCAACCTGCTCATAATTAGTGTCTTATGTCTGAGTCTTGCTCTAAAGGCCTGGGGGCCCCGGCCCACTTTGGCCCAGCCCTATTGTACTCCGGCCCTGGCAGTGTTAACATTGGACATTGAGTCCTCCACTACACTATATATAATCTTCAAACATCAAAACAGTCAATGTTCAATCTCTTCCTCTTTTCGTCTTCATCATCAGTGTCGGTTCTTAATCATCCGTTTCTTCTCCTGCAGATGTTTCTCGTAAAACTGGTTCTGTCCTTTTTTGCACATTTCCTTCATTCCTCGTAAAAAAACCCAAAACAACAAACATTCTGAATTCCGTCCTTGATACTGCATTTAAGTCAGGAAAATTCCAAAGAATGTGACATTTATTTGTCAAAAAATCAGAAAGCCTTCTTCCTTATCCTTCTACTTCAGCTGGAAGGTCTCTGAATGAATTTTCTTATCACAAAAAAGTGTAAAGATGTTTCTAAATCATGTGGGTTATGAAAACGTCCTGTCTTTTGTTTGTCTCTTGTCCAGGACGCCACCTCTCCTGTCATGGCTGACAGTCCCGTCTGGATGTTTGACAGCCGATTACGAGGAGGACGTGGAGGTTGCGGAGCGAGCGGCTCAACTGGCCTGACCTCTGCGTCTCTCGCGCTCGTTGCCTTGCCAAGTCTCACATTTGCGGCAGACAATACCGGGACGCTCGGGGTGAGTGTCCATTATGAAAGTGATGCGCCGCCATGCGAAGGGCCCCGGTCTCCGCCCGTTTGTTATTTTCCGTATTCTCGACCCTGTCTGCGGCAGCCGGCCGTGTGCTCAGCTGGCATCTGAGCCAACGTGAAATGAACAATCACAGCGAGATCAGAGCAGGTGATATTCCAGCAGCCTGGGCCCTTTCTCTCAGAATGTCAGCCTGGTAATTCCTTTGCATATATCAAGTGATGTGAGCTATGTAAGTGTCTATCATAGCCGCAGACCTTCTTTTGGTGATACATCATCTGTGGCATATGCATCTCGTCGCACAGAGACTATCTTTTGTTAGGATGTGAAATTGAAATGAATGGGACATCTAAAGAGAATGTCATATCAGAACGAGTGTGTATGTGTGCAAAGTGAGGTAGAAATGTATCAACGTCTGCACTCTGATTCACATTTTAGCACCAGATTTTAGGCTTGAGGTGCAACTTTTGACACTTCAATTTACAAAGCGTTGACTTTGCACGTTCTTCCTTCTGGGAGCGAATGATCTAATTAGAGGTACTTTTGGATGGAAAGTCAGATTCTCGTGACATGGGGATGTGTAGCACATCCTTTGCACTTCTAATTATCAGATGACAGGGGAACTTGTTACCTTGTTTACAGGCTTTCACTTGTATTTTCCATCTATGCATTAACACAAGATTAGATAGATGTTTTTTTTTTTTTTTTCTGCAACAAGCATCTGGAAGTAAAGACAGGTGAGATTTCTGTATTTTTTTTTTTTCATAACTTCAATCTGTGTTTTCACAATAAATCTCCTGCAGTCACACTATTTCCCATTCTGCCCTGTGTTACATGGGTCTAAACATGGGGAAATTACATGGTAAATTGCTTGATACTTTGTCCCCAAAGTGCTTCACACTACAGTCATTCACACACTCTCTTACTTGGGCAGCTGTGGATCGTAGCCACAGCTGCCCTGAGGCAGCCTGAGACGTTCTTGAAGCAGGCGTGACAAGTTTGATACATGTGGCTCTGAATATTGGTGTTCGGTCACGTAGAACATTCATCCAAAGTGACTTACAAATAAGGATAGAACAATGCAGATAATATCGAACATTAGAATTCGCCACATGGAAGGAAGACCACTGGTCAGGTTCTGTGAGAGGTACCTTTAAAGGTACATGCAATGAAATCTTTACCTAAGAACCCTTCTCTCAATGAGAGAATCTGTCAGCTCATATATGAATAGTTCATATATGAAATCCTTGACTGAATAGTTGCTAATTGGATGTGTGAACATCCAAACAAGTGATGACCTGTTTGAAGAGTTTCAGTCAACACTGAATCGACACTTGAAAGTTACAAGTAATATTTTCTGATCCTAAGATAAGGAGCCTATGTCTGTTCTGGTGCTGCTTTTGATAGCCTTGCCATTGCCGCGCGACTCAAATTACCTTTCACAGCTCAATCTGGGTTTTCTACCATTTACTTGAATTCCCTCAAGGAGAATTTCAACTGGGCCAATCAGCGAACAGAAGGAGAAATTCTGAGCGACGATAACGATTTTCTACGTCTTTTTAGTGGTTAGTTTTGTGGTCCGCCAGCAGTTTTAGCAATGTCAGAGGAGGAAGTGAACAACGCCGTTGAGTCTGTGTTGGCTACACTTTCAACTATTAAATTAACAACAGCCGCATCTCTTCACAGTTCAGGAGATTTTCAGTAAGTGTCATAGCATTGAACTGGCACATTACGTTTGTTGTGCTAAATATTAGCGGATGGATCAAATTTAAAATCTTAACAGAATCCATATCTTCAAGAAGCAATCATTTCTCAAAGCCCAGACCCTCTGAGCGAAGCAAATCATAGAAAACTGGAAAAGTCATCAAACAGCATGGGTATAACTTTCCGCTGCATCACTGTTGAGAAAATGCTGCCTTCAACTTCTTGCTCTCCCTCTCATGCTATTAACTTTTTACCTGAATGAACATTGAGTTCCCAGTGGAAGTCCCAGTGTTCTGCTCCATCAGGACCGGGTGAGTTTTCCATAATATCACCAGCTTGTCTTATTTTTCTGTGTATGAAAACATTCCTTTCATTTAACCAACAAGAGGTTCCACTACTTCCACATTAAATAAGGCACAAATTTAAAACTACAGCTCACAATTTTCAGATCAATATTCATTCGTTTCAGTAGTTACAACAATATTAACGGGTTTTCTATCAAATGAGTGCTGGTAACAATTACTTGGTCCTGAGCCGCGTCAATGATTGGCAGCAACATTAATGTTGATAATGAAAAATAAACACTTCCTTCTGTGTGTGTTTGAAATGTTTTTATTTGTTTTTCTCTGTCTGCATTATTCTCAACTTCTTGACTGAATCTCTACATTCCCCAGAGACTGGCCTGAAATTGAAGCATCCGGCATCTGGTTTTATTAGGTGGAGCAAGCGATAACAACAGCAGCGTGTCAGGGAACCTAGACAAACTATCTCCAGCTGTAAAACACAAGACCTGCTGCTTTGCTTTCACAGGTGGAAATTATAGGGAACAGAGGAGGGCTGGAAACCTTACACCTCCCTTTAGGTCGCCCTCTTCGGTGCATCGTGCAATACGTCACTGGCTTCAGGTCATTGTTCTCCACAGCTTTTGTCATTCCCTGGATGGTGATTTTGTTTTCTGCTTTAACAAAGAAACCTGTGTCTCATACACACACCAGGCATCCCTTTGGGACTGAGACCTACAACAAGGGCTACAGAAAGTCTGACAACTGTAAAAATGCTGCCTGGTTAACTGGCAACAAAGTCTGCATAACAAGAAAGGCTTGTTGATAGTGGCATCCTTTATGTGAAAATAAGGTGACAGTAAACCCAGTACCCCAGAATTGAGTCTGCCTGCAATTTCTGTAGTGTGCAACTAGCATTTGGACAAACATCCCTTTCCTAGTAGAGTTAGCTTTCTTTTTTAAAGGAGACAGGAACAAAGGTTCGGCTGAAACCTTCAAAACACGGCAGTGGCGACAGACATGCCTCGTCGAAATTGTTTTGTAATTGATATGATTACATTTTTTTTCTTCTAAAAACCATTTGTTGTTGATGCTGTACAAATAAACTGAATTCAATTGAATTGAACTGAGGTACACACTAAGTTGTGACTTTATAGTGCAAATTTAAACATATGTTTAAACGACAAGATCTGGAATAAATATGTGTCTATTGCTAAAATGATTCAGACTTTGTACACATGCATATGCAATGTGAGCAGAATTTCAAAACCAAACTGTTTAAGACAGATTTCCAACCGGGCCGCCGTCTCATCTTGAGAAGCAACCAATGTGACTCAGGTCTGCCTTTAGTTTGATCAGACATCCAGACACAATGTTTCTAATGGCTACAAACGGTTTGTTTTTTGATGTTTAATAAAAAAAAAAAAAAAAAAAACAACTTTGTGTATGTGAAGGGTCAACAAAAAAAAATCACTATAAAAAAAAAGAGGGTTTATATTTGGACCAATGGGAAGCTACGGGAAAGTTTGGCAGCAAACTTTCCCGTAGGATTCTGTTTAGCTAACGAGCTTGCTTTAATATTGGGCTAACAGAAGAAAGAGTCCAAGAGGGTCCTTAAGTTTGTAACACAAAGGAGTCTTCACAAATGAAGGGTCTGTGACACAGTCGGAATGAAACTGCTTTCAAGCACTGAGGCAGATTCTCCAAAGTGATTTCTCTGTACAAGACTGGAATCAACAGGATCCTGGTCCAAAAGTGACTCCAGAGACTTAGGGCAGCCCAGTCCATATGGCTGATCCATCCAGCTCCAATTCAGTCAGATAGAGTGTGAGTTTATTTGTGCAGGTGTCCTGCTATTACTGAAACTTTGGCCTTGAGTAACATGTACAATCAGTGACCAGGTGCTAGCAGATCCTGCTGAGTGTAGATTCATTTTTTGTGATTGAGTTAATTTTCATTAACAGTCATTGACTTTCAAACTAACTGAATTTCATCTGATCACTCTTCATTTATTTCTGGAGTCCACGTACCAGAAATAAATGAACACACTTTGCATGTTTGCTCTGTGAGGTGTCCACAGAACTGAACTGGGCTGACCTAGAGGAGTTTATGTTTTAAGGTTAAAAAATGGGGATTGACTTCAGTAGGAGAGCCTACACTACCACCTCTGCCTTTCAGATCTCCAATATCTAGTAAGTAAATGTCCCGGCATGTGAGCTGGAAATGTCCCTTTAAAGTACAATCAATGAATGTACAATCAATTATTCAAAGGGAAGAGCAATCCAAGCTCTGCCTGCAGATGCTGGGCAAACAATTGTCCTAATGTCTCCAGCTCCACTCATTAAAGTCGTTTCAAACAACATGCGATGTTTGAGAACACTTCACTATCCCTACCTGCTGATCTCTGATCAATACCTGCTGAACTGCAGAGGGGATTTAACCACAGCATTCAGAACAGGACCTTTATGTTACTTGGCAATATTGAAAAATCGTTACTGTTTTAAGAACTTGGTTTGAAATTGCACTCATGGATTTAGAAGAAAATAGCAACCGCAAGTGCAGCTCAATGCAAAGCGCTGACCCACATTAACGCTGTGATGGGTAATATAAAAATAAACAGCAAGAAGATGAGATACACTCAGCTCATGTTATTTCAGTGGGTTTAGTTTGTCTTCAATCAAAACTAATGTAGGATTTTCTCATCAGATTTTCTCTGACGGAGGATATTTCTCTCTTTATGGTCTCAGGTCTTTGAGAATTCAAAGAAATTTGCTGTGGTTGTCGTGTAAATAATGCAAACCAGCATAAATACTAGCAGACTTTCACCTAAATATACTCAGAGTTCCTCACTTAGAAGTCAGTAAAGTACAGATATGTAATGTGCTCAGTAGAACTGTTTTAGAATCAGATCATTTGTCTTATGAAAGTCAACAAATTGGTATCCTTTAGTTAATTGTGCACTTTGGTTTTGCAGTTAATCAGAAAACTGTTCTTTTTTTTTCTTTTACAGTGTAAACAAGAATCTGGTCCACACACCAGTTGTTAATTTAGTGTTTCTGGAAATTTTGCATCCTACTTTGTCTGTTGGTCGTTCACTGTACAATCTCCAAGGCTGCAGCTCTGTGTCTCTTTCAAAAGCGACGACTAGAGATGGAATCCTAAACTCTTGATTGACATGAGAAAATGAGGTTTAGTCTGGTGAGTGGAAACTTCAAAGATGAATCAGATTTGAACCTGAGTTTGCATCACCTTCAACCTTTTGGATGATTCACCAGGTGTGTGTGTTTGATGTGTGTGTTTGTCACCTGGAATTGCAATGATGTTTCAGTGGTACAAAGGTTAGAAATGTACTGGTACTGCTTTCACTTGTAACAAAACATTTTCCCCATTTTATAAGTTAAATAATCTGCCAGTGGAACTACTTTTTATTAGATATTCCAGAATTATTAAAACAAGCTCCTATATAGCTTGCAAGTTAGTTTTATCTTATTTCAAGTGTTCTAAGACATCTGCATTAGAAACCAGACCGACAACGCTTCATAAGATTGTGTTTTTTTTTTTTTTTTTTGCAGCATAGGGTTCTCAATCATTTGAACACAATTCTTGCTTAATCATGACTATGTGTGTTAGCTAATAGAGTGTCCATAGCTGTTGTCCATTGAAAGCTAGTTTACATTTCTACCTCCAGAGTTACCCAACACCACCAGGCCAGAACCCTGAGGATGAAGCAGAGCGGACAGATGATATGACCAGATATATTCCAATCCTTGAAGATGGATGATTCAGAGCTCTGGACCCCGAATGTAAGACCTGCACTCAAACAGGAACGAGATTTCAAATGATGTTTTCCTTTTATTTACTGAAGAACCCCACTACGTTGCTGTGAGGCTATATAGTTTGAGGGGAAAACAGAAGAGAAGCATCAGTGCTGAGAGCTGCCTGGTGTTTGTGTGTGAGATGTTTTTCCCAAGGTATTATGTTTCCAGGCACAACACAAAGGGGGAAGAAATGGAAATATTAGAGGTAGAAATATCCCCTGCACCTGTTGGATATCAGGAGATAGATAACTGCTGCTGGGGAAGCTGTCTGAAATGTAATGCTGGGGTAAGGCAGCGGTAAAGTCTGTGATACACAGCAACAGGGAATGCAATGCCAGGCCAAAAAATGTGTATCTGTTGTAACACATTAAAAATAACCATATGATTATATGGTTCTTCTCAGAAATCTAATTGTGAAATTTCTGACACGAATGTTGCTTGGTGTTCGGTTTAGTCTGCAGTTTTTTTTGTTGGCCGTCCTGAAGAACCCAAGAAAGACTTTTATTTTTTTTCTCAACTGGAGTCTGAAATCAGAAGAGAGAATCAGACCCACTCTGGAGCGGCTTGTTTGGGAAAGGATTACATGTTCAGTGAGGGAGCTGCTCCCAGGCTTTGTTACATGGTGTGAGATGTGCCAAACTGTTGGCAGCTCTGTCTTCACCAAATATGTTCAATTCTTTTGTTTTGCAGCATTTTTGTTAATGTGTGACTTTTGGCCTGTTTTTAATAAGTCCAAAAGACTAATAAACAGATTCATAAACATGAAAATGAAGAATATATATTTATCTACATTTTCATAATGTTATTATTAGTATTATAAACACACAAAATAGTTTCAGTTGCTCATATTTTTTTTTCTCAATAATTACTGTTAACATAAAATTTTTTCTCAATTTCAGTTTTCATTATTTTGTCAGTGTTCGTTAACTATGGCAGCTATAACTAACTATAGTACATATAGTTAACTGCACTGGTAAACAGCCCAAAAATTTGTCTGGGGTTTTTCGACTGTTTCAGGGTCGTCTTAATGTACCGAATCCAAAAATCACTTTGGTTTTGCTCCATCAGGCCAACTTTCTGAACTGTGGAGCAACATGAGCATCAAAATGCACAACTTGTTCTCCCATCTGGATTGATTTCCTGAGAATCCGGGCGATGAGCAGGAGGAGAGATTCCATCAGGACAGAAAAGAGTAGGAGAATTTTACACAATGAAGACGTAATGTTCTATTCTCATGTACTTACCCTTATCAGTGTTTATGATTCAATTTTCAGAAATCCAAGTTTGTAACATTTAATTAATTTGCTCTGTTAGAAAACAGTTGATTTTCCTCCTAAAACCATTTTTGAAAGAGAAATATTAACAGAAATGAACTAATGATGTCACAAAAATGTAATTGATTTAGCCAGAAGTTCAGATTTCTCTAAATCAAATTAGCATAAAAACTTGAATGGATGTCGTTTTTGGATTCAGCGGTGGAAAATGGCCGTAATTTAATTGGAAAAAGATAGACAACTTCCAAAAAAATATTTCTTTTGCAACCCAACGCTATGATAACGATGCATTATCACAAGTTTCAAATATTTATGTTCAAAGTAACCTTGAAGACATAGTGATGCTAGCAGACCAACAACCTCTCCATGGTCAGAGTGTTCAGATGTGACCAATATGTTGACTTTCCTCATTCAACAAGGCACCTTATAGTAATATTTCTCAAATGTATTTATTTTTTTAATAATTTGTTCCACTTGGGTTGATGCAATAAGACAAAATTAGTAATGTTTCTAAGACATTTGGGACAATACAGCTTTAGCTCATGAAGCTAACCTCCTACCCTCAGCGCTCTTCCGCTCTCCTCTTCTCCAGCTCCCATAGAGCCTGAGCACTTATCTGGATCATTTAATCTAACATCTCCAGAAGACCTTGTTGATTAGACGTGTGATTATCTCGGTGGTGGAGCGGCCCATGGAGCTTTGTGAGAGCAGCCTGATCCCTCTCTGCTAACCTTCCCGCTCTTGGATGCATCGTGTCGGTGCGCCTTGCTGATTATGTTCCTCGGCCACTGGAAGCCCTCTGTGGGACGAGACCGGTTCCTTTGCTGCCTCACACTTCAGACTGAATGCAGAGACGGCAATATCACAGCAGATAAGATGAAAAGATCGGAGCCTCTCCATTTGCCTTATCAGACGGCCACTCAGTGCTGAAAACGCAACGGCCTGCTGTCGAAGGCTGACCCTCGGACAGATAAACTTCTTCATGTGCAGAGTGACAAGTTAGGATATTTTGGGGAGGATTTTATGATCACTATCAAAACCAAATTGTAATAACAAATTGAGCTTTTACCTCATGTGCTGGCTGTTTTTCAACTCCAAACAATTAAAGGGGAGGTATTATCTAAAAGTGGCTTTTTTTTAGCTTTACATCATGTTTTGGTGTTATTCCCTCATCTAAACATACCTGGAGTGTTGGCATGATTCTTTCATGCATGTTTAAATTGATTAGGCTGGATTTGAGGTGTGAAATAACATAGAATTTGGAGCAGAAAACTTGTCTTGGGGATAATACAGATTCCTATTCTATTCTATTCTATTCTATTCTATTCTATTCTATTCTATTCTACATTGCTTACATTTGCCAGCTCCACGTAAAATAAATTGTGTTGAACAATAAATGAAGCAGTGTTAGCATTCCTGCTTTTTTGAAGGGAACTGGTGACATCTGTTTGTGTTTCAGTGGCCTAGGTGAAGCAAGCATGGCTCCATGCTGGTATCAGTGCTGCTGTAAATACTCTGCTGTCTTGTTCCCTTCGCAAGCCAGAGAGATTGGAACAATGGCGAGCATCATGGCTTGCCATGTGGCAGGCAGTATTGCGTTGGACATATACGTCTGTTTGTTCATGATTGGCTTGCATATGGCAGTGCAGTTTATGCCATTTGCTAGCATGTCTATGTAGCTTTTTATATCTGTGTGCAATCATGGTGAAATTAGCTCTAAAAAAACAAAGATCGAGTTTTTAAAATAGTTGCTGTGCTTCATTAGCGATTCTTCTGCTGAGTGTTTGTGCTACTCGCTCAGATCCCAGACGAGTTGAGAATAGTGGGCTGGCACGATCCTGGCTTGCAGACACGGCTCCGTCTTCTTCGATTCTGATTTAATGCCATGAGGCCACATTCACAGAGGATCAGCCCATTCTGTTCTTAAATGCCACCAGGTTTCTGATTGACAATATCCTTCTAAGACCTTTTTTCTTCAATCTGGTGGGAGAAACTTTTAGTAACCGGATATAATTTATCCCCTGCTATGGCTTACCTCATGCATGTAGTATGAAACAGTATTTTAGACTATATGTAAGCAGAGAAGACAATGATTTTGGGATTAAAATTGTTTCAAACTACAGTTAAGACTATCAACAGATTATACAGATATTTAAAGCAGAGATAACTGAGTTGTTTCTGAAAATAGTTTTAGGAAACTCTGCTCTACACATTCTCAAACATAACTTTTCAAAAGTACTGTATGCTTTTGAGGCAGCACACAGTATATATATATATATATATATATATATATATATATATATCTGTATATTTTCTATAATTACAGAATAAAGACAGGAATCATGTTGTTGTAGAAACTTTTATTACTTTCTCCTAATTCAGAGGTTTACACACATTAAGAATATTACAAATATAAACAATTTGGGAAACATGGACATTGGATTTACTTTGGCATGAAACGTGTAGCTCAACTCCAGTTAGCAAAAGATCTGGTGCCGATCCTGGCTGAAGAGAGTGTCATTATTGAGATTGGAACAAGATGTGGAAATACTGCAGAGCCTGGATGAGACAACCAATCAGAGCCAGGAGGAGGGTGTTCGCGCTGTCAGTCAATCTCATGTACACGCTGCTTAACGTGCTAATGGTGGAGAAACAACTCGCTATTCCAGGAGAAGTGTTTATTCACTGTCAACTGCAGCTATGCTAACTAGCCTTTGCAGTCATGGCATTCATTGTTGTGGTGAACCAACGATAGTGTGGCAGAGAAAAAGGGGGAATTTGAGAAAATTGTGTACACAAGGATGATTAACAATGCTAAGACCCCCCTCCTGGCTATGATTGGTCATTTCTAATCTATTTCTATAGTTAGCGCTGGGAGAAGGCAGAGGAGTGAGATGTTTTTTTTTTTTTTTCACAGTCTGTTTATATATTAAAGTTATATAGTGTAGCTTTAAGATTGATGACTTATGCAACACATTTATTTTTCTAAGAAAGCAAGTCTGCCTATCCGGGGGGTGTTGGGCAGCCACGTACAAACACATAATGTTCAATCTGATCTTTGTTTCAGGCCCTTATTGACTGGCATCTTAATTGAATCAACACAAGCTTGTTTGGCTGCGCTGCAAACAGAAACAGCAGTGGGGTCATGTGCTGGATTTCTGACACAAAACAGCCGTTTGAAGAGCGCTTGCTGCCGCATTAAGCTTCACACAGTGTTAACATTGTAAACGGAGGCACTGCCAAATAAACCAGGCCGGGAATCTGGGAGAGATTATTGTTAAAGACAAGGACACACATGGGGACAATTGGTCCAACGTGGCGAAATCGTGAAACTGCAAGTTGCTATATTAGGGAGGTGTCAGGGAATTCTACAGATTGGACTAGGACAGGTGATCTAGTATTAGCATAAGCAACACAGTCATGACTTTAAGTTCGGTTTCAGTATTCAAGCAACAACTGAATTTATTATTCAGTGCTAAAGCTGCTCATAAATACAGCAAAGACAGTCAGGCAGCAGTGGACAGGGGGCGGTGCTGCTGTGTGTTCGTCTCACCAGTCCAAAGCTAAACTGATGCAGAAAGAGAACCCAGTGGAGCAGAGAGTTCTGTTGCAGACTGAGAGCAGAACCATGACGAACGGTGAGATCTCTGTCTCATAATTAATTCATTAAAGAGGAAGGACAAAGTCTGGGAGGATAATGTGACGAGCTAGGACGAGGACAGAGATGTCTTGTGTCCTGCCTTGTGCTTTCTGTTGTTTGTAGTTACACTGAATAGAAATTCGAGGTCTCGGTTTAAAATGAAAGGAAATTCAAAATAAATATTCAGCTACTTTCTTCGCTTTTATTAATGCTCAATTTGATATATGAAGGGTTCAATTCTTCACTCGGGGCTCTACTTTTATGATTTATGGTACTGGATTGTGCTAATAAACAATGCCTGTGACAGACCAGGAGAGTTGTGTAAAATTAATTTGTGTTTATTCCCACTGAGTCATTATTTTATCTAGTATCTGCTAACAGCTCCAACTCTCCAGGGGAATGTCTCTATTTGCTACACTCAACAAGTCATTTAAATCTTTTGTCTTTTCCTCTTGGATAAGTTTCTCCAAAGTTTCTGAATTCCATTTTGACTGGACTTTGATTAGGCCATGCATGTGCCCTTCGTCGTGGGTCTAGTCTTCCACTGTTGCTTAGATGCTGAAAGTAGAACCTCCATCCGTCTCAAGACATTTGCAGCCTGTCAGAGACTCTGTTTGTTACTGAATCAGAGTAAATGTACAAATGTAAATCACACGTTTTATATTTTGAACTGTTAAAAATTTGAATCTATGGGTACTGTTTATTTTTTTATTTCAATGTCTGTTACATAAAATCTCATTGAAATACATTAAAGTTAGGAACAATTAATCCCTAAATATTTGTATTTTTATGGATATTCATGAGATTATTTATTTTTGTTTGTTTTTTAACTTCGTCATACACAAGTAAAAATTAAAAGACACAATGCCAGAAAAAAAAAAAAAAATCAAACTGCAAAATATTTCTGGCAGATTAACATTTATTTCGTCCAATGTAGACGTTTTTTTCTTGCTGGAAAAGAGACGATGTAGGAGGAGCATCAATTAGTATCAATGAGAAGAGCTTTTCACAGCTAAATGAAGTGTTTCATGAAAGGGTTGTAAAAGCTTGCAAAGGATGTCAAAGCTTTGCAGCGATACGTACTTTGACATGTTCAGATATGTCAAAGCTTATTTGATATTTACACATAGAAACATGAGATGTTTTGCATATATTAATGATATATATGAAACATATATTAACATGTATCAACATATGTTAAAGATATAGTAGAATCGTTGGACGTCACTAATTTCATGTCTACAGCTTTCATGATGTGTCCTGCAGACATTAACCTGAATAGGGCAGTATTTTGCGTTTTATCTTTTGTAGCACAATCTAGCAACTATGTTACCTTCTGTTGTCATAAAAATGCCACTTATATCAAATGTGACTTAAAAGAAATTTGATTTTGTGATTTAGCACCTAGAAATTGGCCCTCTGTCTCTTTAAATGTCCCTACTCTTTCTGAAACTCCGTCTGCAGGAAGTCATCACAACATAGCTCCCCTATCAACCCCTTAACAACTTTTCTTTTTTTTTTTTTTTTTTTACCAACGCAGACGCCCCACTAGAAATGTTGGGATGGCACAACTAAATAACAGTTATTTTATGTTTTTGAAATAAGACTTTTGTTGGCAGCATCAAAGCCAGGGACTTGAAAAAATTCTCAACAAGCCGATGAAGAAAACAGCTTCTCTTCCAGGGACCGAGAGTCCAGAGACTATTGTAAAAGAAGGACATTTCAGAAAACAAAGAACAGACGACCCTGAGCATCCTCTTCATGGGACTGTTAAACAACAATGTTCAGTGAGAGGCTTCGTCAGAGTAATACAGTCTGACACATGAGATCCTTCCTACACACTCCCATCAGCACCTAAAGCAACTCTTTGAAGAAACCTGAATGACACAGGAAGTTTTCTTCCTCCAAAGTATTTTTCAAATGAATTGAGAAGAAGTATGCAAAGAAAACCAGTGCATGATTAAAACATGCAAACTCACGCAGAGAGCCTCCAGTCGGGATTTGAACCACCGACCTTGTTGATGCGAGGGAACAATTCTGTCCAGCGGTGGGGACAGAATCTCACATCATTTCACATAAACTCCCCTCTTTAAGTACTGACATGTGATGGTGTGCTGACATAAGTTTACGTGATTTAATAGAAAAGGTTGCCTTCTTTATATCTCCCCTTCTTGCAGGTCAAAGGTCGCGGTTTCGTCTCCCAGGAAGAATGCAGCGGTGAATATATTGTGCAATATACCGTCTGCTGTAACCCAATTTCACCCTCCATAACGCTCTGTTTTCAGGACGCATTGAGCTCAATAACGACGTCGTACTTTAACACATTTTGCATTGAGCCACAAGGAACTCAGCTTTCATCAGTACCTGCACCTTAACTGAGGGGATAGAAAGTCCCATATGAGAAATCTTTGCCTTACTCTCCAAACTTTGATCCAATACTGTAAGGGAAGCTTCTTTTATTGCACTTGGACCCAGATAGAAAAAGTTGTGCAAAATTGATAAGGCACCTTAGATGAGAAGAAAGGATCGTGAGGCGTCAGTGGTGTGTTGATGCATTCATTAATCATTCATGTTCCAACCTGTGCTCGGCGAGATTCAGGTGCAGATCGCTTTTTAACTCCATTTGGTTCATGGAAATTTGCCAGTGCCTTCACCGAAATCTCTCATGTCTCGGCGCTGAGGATCAGCCTCGCCAGTGTTTCCTGAAATCTGTGAAACACAGACGTCTACTCAAGTGTTTCAGTGCCGAAAAGCTACCTGGACACAAAAAGCAGAAACGTTCAGAACTACTTCTAACTGCTACCTCTGTCATCAAAGAAAAGAGAGTCACTTGTCTAAGAAACCAATTTGAAACGTATTTACACTAACTGCTTGAGGTGATTTGGTGCAATGTAGTCCACATTTTACCAATCTGAACTATTTTGTATGATCAGACCAAAATACTGATCAGTTTTACTACGGCTAGTGAAGGAAAAAAACCCGTCAGCAAACAGTGAGTGAGACGATTATCTTTGTTTGTCTGAGCTTTTCATCCTGCTGCAGTGTGAACACGTTGTGTATTAGGATTCACATCGATGTGTGACGTTCATCTCCAGATAAGTCAATACAACCTAAACTCTAAATATTTTACAATTTTCACAATGTTCAAAACAAAGCAATATTATCCACCGTTTTATTTCACAAACATTACAACAACAACAACAACAACAACAAAAAACATTCATTTGTTTGGATTCATTTTTATCTCCTGACATGTCTACTTAGAACCTTTAAGGAAATGATAATAAATAATGGAATAAAGTCTATTTTGTTGTCAACTCATCCTTTGCTTGAGATGTACGAGGGAATCAAAAACACGTTTCTCAACATCAATGAGTGAAACTAAAAATGTAAAGAAATCACATCATATAACAAATGAGATACAAAGTAATGAAAAAAATACTTCTACAATCAATAAAAAACACAATAACAATAAAAAAAATCCCACAAACCACATACCATGTCCTGATTTAAAAACACAAACTCTTACAGAGTTACAGTGTACAGAGTTATCTTACAGTGTAAAATATTTGTCCAGTTGTTTTGTTTTATTTTGGGCTACTAACTCACTTTCATATGGATATGACAGGAGCTGAGCAACATTTTGATCAAACGAAGAAGTTAGAAGTTTAACAATATTTTTCTCATGAATGGGTTGGGTTTTAATGACATCATCTGAACTGAATTTGACCCATTGACAAAAACTTATTATCAATATTTTCTTATGTAAAATTTGTTTTTCTGTGTGATTTCTGTGTGATTCCATGCAGAAGGGTTAGGGTTAGCATGATGCAGAGAAAGTTGTTGCTAGGAGACTGCTCTGCTCAGCGTTTCAGTCTGGTTGCTTTTGGTTCATTCTGGGTTTTTGAACCACATACATTTCTAGACCTTTTGTACTTTAACGTTAGAGACAACTGACCACATGACTTCTGAGAATTATGACCGTGACTTTAAAGACTCCCCCCGATCAGAATTATCATCAATTTATTGATGGTTGAGTCACCCTGTCCCTGTCAGAAAGAGTGTTACAAATAAACTTCATCTATTTTGAAGAGTGTAAGAGGAAAAACAGGAGAACTGTTTTTGGGAAAAATGCCAAAAAATGCCATAGTGAATAAAGCAGATAAGAGATTGTTACTCAAAAAATTGTTATCTTAAAGTTGGCCTCAGCCACGTCAGCTAATATTGTTTTTAGAAATGTGTATTTTTTTGAAGACTCGCGGCTCTGTACTACGAGTGGCATGATGCAAAACATCTTTCTGTGTCTATGGGGGGGAGAGCCATTATCTTCACAACCATCTGTTGGAGCAGAAGCAACAGAGTCGGTGACTCAAAGAAACTGCACAAACTGAGAAACGAGGCTGGCGCTGTGCCACAGGCTGCTCTGCTGCTCCATGAAGAATATCTCACAGGCCTTCCACCATATTGGACGTCGCCACACCAACATATGGCTCCAAGTACTACATTTCCCCTTTTCCTTTTTCAGCATATACAAATCGCAAAATTTAGCAAGATAATGTTTTGCTTTATGGAGCTATTCCCATCCTTCGAGTGAATCTGTGAAAGATCAGATTATTCCGCAAGAACCGCAAGAACTGGAACAGCTCGAAACAAGGAGCTCACATTAGAGAGTTCTTATGTCAGTCGCTGTTAAATGAGTTAAATTATTATATGCTTTTATTATATGTGGTCATTTTAATCACACGGCAGGTACAACTCAAAGAATTACAATATTCTGAAAAATGAATTTGAATGAGAAATTGAAGCTATTATGCAGATCTATTACAGATAGATTTAAACTTATTTCAACACTTTATTTTTTGACATTTTGATCATTATGGCTTTAAGACAACAAAACTTCTCTTGGAATTTGACTAATGGAGACTCATGGTGTTAATTAGCTTAACTCCAAACAGCTGCAGCCTTTAAACTTTCTCTCATTCTGAGTCAGAGGGAAAACTGTTGACTGGACAAAAGTCCAGAAATGACAAATAATCTCGTTGCTCACAGAATTTTGTATCCAAACGTGCTTATAGAAAGTTGAGTGAAAGAAAAAAGTGGAGTAGGATGAGAAAATCCATTCTTGGATTTTTGGGGAGGTTCATGGAGAATCAGCAGGACTTGATGTGGCTCCTCACTGCTGAAGGTCATCATGGTATTGCAGATCTTGACTGGCAATATGTATATATAACATATCTACAAAAATATAGATATACTTTTAAATGCAACATCTAAAGTTGTTGCATTTTGAGTCAAATGCAACATTGACTCAAAATGTTGCTCAGCTCAAGTCTATATGAAAGTTAGTGGCCTAAAATAATAAAAAAAAGATCGAAAACAAAAAAGTGGAAAAGTATTTTAGACTGTTACCTTTCCATCTATCATTTCAAATGTGAATTATGAATTAATGAATTTGACTCCATCACAGCGCATTTTTGCTGTGATAGAAAATATCTTCATGTAAAAATGTTACAACTGAGACTGAACTTAGCCCAGCAGAATAAGGCAGATTGATGATAAAAATGTTTCATGAACAGAATGAGAGAAAAGGGCCAGCGAAAAGTCCAAAACACAGATCATAAAACAAACAAACAAATACGCATGAGAAGAGGAACAAAAATGAGGCTTAAATTAACCAAAACAAATTATTCACAGAAGACAAAAGATTGCTCAAATAGCAGAATGTGTGAAACGACAAAAAAGTGAGCTGACGGAAATGCAGAGGATGGAAAAAGATGTGAAGACGAGAGAACATGGAATCCTGACACAAAAGTTTAACTGGAGAGAAACGCAATGGAAAAGCAGAACAAAACTGAGTAGAGCCCAACAAAAAGTGTGTCGGGTGAAAAAATCAACAACCCAATAACAATAATAAAACTAAGCACCAGAAGGTTTAATGAACTTTATGAATGCAGACGTAGAAAATGTTGTCTGCGGGTTTTAAACATAATAGCAGGAAGCAGATTGTAATTAGTGTCTGCTTGTGTGGCGTCAGAAGGTCAGACACATTTGAGAACTCTAATTTCACAAATAGATAGGACTAAATAAATCTGTAAAATTAAAAATGTGCTGCAGCTCTCCCCCATGTTCCACCGAGGAGTCGCTCCATTAATTGCTGGGAGCTGTGATTATTCACAAGGGTTTGTAATTAGGCGGGAGTCATGAGTGTTTTATGCTGGGTAATTGTGCGGGTCTACCCGCCACCATTCATCCGGCTGCCAGTAAGCTCCACCGTTGTGAAATCACGGGAGCCTGCTGTTGAACCTTGTTGCTTGAAATTGATTTTCAAGCACTCATCAAACAGATTGGCATGCCTCATTCTTCCTTAAGTTGACAGATTCTGATGATGTACTGTGGAGCCTCTGTCAGTTCTCTCCTGAGTTTTGTCACAGCAGTCGAGTTTTTTAGACAGGAGTACTGCTGCAGGGCACAGAGGCTCTGTGATCTACAAATTACTGAACATTTTCCCCCATTTTAAACTTGACACTTTTCAGACTGCTATATTCATTTACTCTCCATTTGTGTGCTGATCTGAACAGGCTGAATTTTGTTCCACTCCTTTGCTTATTGTCATGGCATTTAGGAGAAAGACCTACCAACCATCTGAGGGACGATTTCACAATTTCAGAATCCACTGGCTTCTCTTATCTCAGCGCTGGATTTACAAAGCAGATTGCATTAAATATATGGAGACACAAACAACCATCCAGCAGGGACTATCACGTAAAATCAACTGGTTTTGAGCTTTACATTGTGTCATAATGTTATTTACTCATCACAAATCTACCTAGAGTGTTACTAGGATTCGTTTGCACACGTTTGAGCGATCCTTTAACACTCATGGCAACCACAGCAGAGCTAAACGCCTGATT
This sequence comes from Poeciliopsis turrubarensis, assembly GCA_010277015.1. Classification (NCBI taxonomy): domain Eukaryota; kingdom Metazoa; phylum Chordata; class Actinopteri; order Cyprinodontiformes; family Poeciliidae; genus Poeciliopsis; species Poeciliopsis turrubarensis. Next base: position 1,070,877 of record VMRN01000084.1, on the reverse strand, counting down.
GGCCTTAGCTCCGCCTTCGAGACACAGCTCCTCCTCAGAGCTGCAGTTTCCACGATTCTTAATGTAACTTTATGTTACATTAAGTTCAGATTTCCTTCCTGTACTTTCTGAAAATTTTTAAAGAAGGTTCATTGCAATTTATTTTTTACATGTTTTGTCGGCTATTCTACTCTTTACTGCACTGAATGAACAGATTCAAGTTTTTACATATTACACTAGGCTTGTGAAGCTGTTGGTGTATTTATATGTGCTGATCTGGTGCAGTGTCATCAAATGAACTCATCATTCAATAAATTTTTGTCTGCATAATTTTAGCTCTGTTTTTTCTGTATTGGATCGGTATCAGCCGATAATCACCCCAGATATCGGTATCAGAAGTAAAGAACTGGATCGGTGCATCCCTCATTTTTTCCCATCTGCATTACAGATATAGTGTTTAAATAAGACTATTATGTTAGTGACACAGACCACGTCTCTGCACTCAGTGCAACTATACATGCCTATTCTGTAATTTAAACAAATGTACTGGAATATAGTCCTGGTTTCCTCCCACGAGAAGAGCTACTTGTTCCGTAGAGATATTTTAATATTGAATCTTCTTTTGCTTTTTTTTTTGTTTTGTTTTTAATTAGAAAGATGTGAAAACTAGGAATAACAAAAATACTGCACCTGTAAACAGCTTTCCCAATCATTGTGGCTCTTCTATTAAATTTACCTCTTGGTGCCAACTGATTTCTCTGCATCATTTTTATCTGCCAGCAGTTTTCATAGTTTAGAAAAGCTTGTCTGCTCAAATGCAGCCGTGTTAACATCTCCTAATCGTTTCTGGGGCTCCATACGTCTAACATATGGACCCAAGTGGTGTGGCTGCTCAGAATGCAGAAAATGTAAATGAATTTTGCCCTCCTGAAGGAGGGGGAGGCATCCGTTCGGATTTGCTCATGTCACCGGAGCCACACGGGGCCTGTGTGAGCGAGCGAGGAAAAACGGTCAGCAGGCTCACCAAAGCCTGCTGCAGCAGCTGTTCCCCTGCATGGCTACAGGTTTCAGAGGTAACGGGCCTCTAAACCTGATGGGCTGCAGCAGCTTGCTCTTGTTCCCCTTCTGCTCGGTGACACTGACCGCCACCAGCCGACTTGTCACAAACTCTGCCTCCCTGCAACACGCTGGATGCGACTATTATTGCCATGTGAAAGGAAAGTGTGGAGTAAGAAGAAACAGGCGACCAGTTACTGTACTTTTCATCATCCGGATGCTGGGTATGCTGGGCTCATACGGGTCGTGTGGTTTATTTGGGATGGCGTCTTATTGCTCTGTATTGCTTATTTTTCAAGACTTTAAAACTCTAAGCAGAGATCTTGGCACTAAAACAACAGGGAAAAGATTTTCGGGAAGATTTTCTTCTACCTTGGTTTTCTTCATGGTGTTAACAGTGGGGATGTCCCTGGAATACTTTGAACTACTGTGTAAAGGCAGAGACAGAGGCAGAGACAGAGCTACTCACTATAAGTAACACCATTTTACTTATTAATATAAAGTATCAGGTGAGCAGCAATTAGACGTTGGGCTGATTTCCATGTTAGGGAAGCCATACAAACTGAATACAAGTCATAGCGGGACTGTTGCTACAAAAATAAATAGATAAAGATTTTAGCCACAGAGGTCAGTGATAAGATGCTTTGAAATCATCCCATGCTGTCTGTCAGTAGGGTGGTGTTGACCAGTGAAGATCAACTCTGTACAGTTTGTATTGTGATATTAAAGATTTGCAGCCATTTGGCTCAAGCTGATCTGAAAATGGGATTCAAATAAATGTTTTGTTAATGTGTTGAGTGCCTCACTGTAGGGAAGACGCTCCAGGCTGAGCAGTGGGATAGTTTGAATTTCTCACCAGAGGCTCTGCACACTGCTGTGCTTCCACAGTATTTAACCAGTAATTACTGTGTGACATTATTATTTATTTATTCTTTTATAAAATGGAACAGTTTTGTCAAACAAGGCACAGTATTGGGGATCACAGCTGATTATGATTTCTCCAACCCAATAACAACCAGTTCACCTACGACCAAAGACGAGATTGTCTTTGAAGTGTCTCTCATTACCTGAAGTCCTGTGAAGAGACTTCGGATATTCGATATTATTACTAAAAGTGTTTCTGGCTGCACACACTCATGTCTAAGTTTTCCATCAAAGTGCTGAGTCACAAAGTGCAACACTGAGAAATCCTAATCAGTGCTGCAGAGGCAGAAATAACAGCAGCCAGCCAGACTTTGTTGAATCAAAGCTTGTGTGGATGTCCTAAGCTGATGCTTCTTGAACCAATCAGATTGTTTGTTTTCTGCACAAGAGGTCATCCCACCCCTCCTGTCACTGTGGCATCCATCAGCTTAGCACACAAACAAATCAATCTAAGGGATGATGTTTTAATCCCTTCTGCCACGGCACTCTGTGTTTGATGGTCTCCCACCTCATGATTACCAAAACACACTGAGATCAGGACACACACTGGAGCTCAGTGTTTTTAATAACCTTCCTGAGGCGCCTCAACAAACCGGGACAATAATTGCTCTGCCGCCGGGAAACCTCGACCGCCTTCGCAAACCTACAGAGGAAATGTTTATGTTTCAAATGGGAAAGTTTTTCATCTTGACTGCTGCAAAATAAACTCCAATTGTCTGATTGTACTGTCAGGAAGTCTTACTGAACTGACTTCCTGTGGACAATGGCAGGAAGTGGATGATCACAGGAAGTGGACCGCCATCAGTTTAATTCGTGCTACATCCGTCTCTGTCGTAGGCATAGGATTGAACCCCAAGCTTCAATCCTAGAACCCCTTCTATTTCATGTCTACATGTTCCCACTGGCTCAGGTTATAAGAAGAAATAAGATCATATTGACACAGATGATACACAGCTCTACTGTACGATGTCACCAAGGGACTGAATTCATCCAAGCACCGAACAGCTGCTGAGAAGAAATAAATGTGTGGATGTGACATGATTTTCTCCAACTGATCAGAAGCAAAACTCATTACTTTCTTTGGATCCAAACGCTGTAGAGTTAGCATGCAGCTTCATCTATTACAGCTAGAAACTGGTGATCTGGAAATCTGTGCATAGTCATGGATCCCACATTTATTAGCTGAAATCCAATATTTCTGCAGATGTTATGATTAAGTTTTCCATTTTTTCCAGTTTTAACAAACTGAAACATGAGGTGAGTTCGCTCTGATCATATCGCCACGGAGATGTTTGACAAATGAGCAGCAAGGCGAATGACAAGAGTTTAAAGCAAACATTTCCACCGAGTTCAAACAAAGCTGGTAAAAACCGAGCATTACTCAGTCCTGCTCAGTCAAAGCTTTAATCCCCTGAACTTTTGTTTTCATTTCATTTTCGCCTGTCAGCAAACAGCTTATTGCTACCTCATCCTTGCTGCGTCCAAAAACTTCAAAAAGCAAATCTCGGACGTTGTAGGTTAACGTTGCTGAACCATAGGTCTGATTGCTCATGGGAGCTTTGTTTTTAATATTATTTATTTGTCATTCGTTCTCATAGCAGAGCTTAAAAGCAACATGGCTACAGAATTTAAGCCCAAAATAAATCCCTACTTCCAGCTTCTGGTTTAGACTCAAGGATAATTTAATATGAAATGAGACAGACCTCTGCCAAGAGATTTTAAAAGAACACAAAACTGAGGTAATTTTGAAAATATATTTTGGTGTCATTTTAAAAAATAAAATCCTTTCTAAAATGACTCTTGTTAATTATCAGTGGAAAAGTATTTTTTTTTTTTTTTTTTTTTACCAGTCATCTTTTGAATGATTCATCTTTTGTTATGAACTTCGTTATGATTACCTCAGTTATTAGCTCTGGTCATTCTAAAATGTTAATACTCTTTCCAGTCAGAAACAAAAATGTTTTTAAAATTGAAAAACAAGAAGTCATTAATGTTCATTTCGGCCACGTCTTTGGCAAATAAACAGACAATCTGAAAACTTGTTTTGATATTTTACAGCAGGATGCTTTTGTAATTTTGAGTCGAGTTGTTCTTGTTTTTCACTAAGAATTTATAACCTTAAAGCTTCCATAAGTTCATTCCTTTTAACTTTAAATTGAGTTTGTAGTGGGGAAAAATACACTCTCAACAGAGTAGGAGCTACAAGCAGGTTTCAAAGTGTAAGAACGATCTGACGAGTTGATCGACATTGTAAAGGTTTTTCTCTTTTAACATTATTTAAATAAGATGCTGCAGCAATAACGTCGTTTCTATATACAGAGGCATGCTACATGAGCATAAAGAAGTGCCAGCGTGATGGGGAACGGCTCTGCACGCATGATTGTTCCTAAAAATGATCAAAGTATTTTAAATAGAAAAAATGGAAATGAGGCCAGTCCAAAACATTGTTTCCTTTCGGAGCACGGATGCTTTTTTTTTTTTTCATTTTTTCTTTTTCAGCAGTTCCACTTTATCTCCAAGGGCTTAATCTCCAAAATGTTTAGACCTTGATGTTTCGCTTTTCTGCTTCTTTGCACTCGCAGCGTGCAGAGCAGATTTACAGCTAAATGTTTCCCTCTCTCCCTGCTTCTCTCCTGGTCTCCGCCTGCCTCAGCTTTTGTACTTTTCCTCCCATGTTTCGGCTGAGTGTTGAGCCCTTCCAGGGCAGCCTTACTCGTGAACAATCGATTACGGCAGATCGTGCTTCCATACAGGTACCAGGAGCAGAGCAATGGACAGACCGCTGGTTCCCCCTCTGAGTTAACCGGAAGGCTCGCTGGTTATGATCACTGCACTCCACTGGCAACACTTTCATCATCTAGTCCCGTTTCCTCTGGATGCTCATTCCTCTCTGACCTTTTCATATCACCATTTCATTTTTTTTCCCCTCAGGGAAACCAGAAACACATCTAGGCTCCCTAGGTGGTAGCTGAATGGCCACCCTGCATTTGCACGGACTATATGTGGTGAAGATTGAATTTTTTTTTTTTCAGTATTTAGGATATAATGAGCAATAAGTTGCTTTTGAACAGTGGGATATGAGATCCTACCACGGTGTCTTAACGTCATTGTAGATAGAAAAAAGGAATACATTTCCAGAAAAAAACAAAGCGATTTCTTAGTTTGACAAGTCAAAAATTTCTAAAGTTTTCAAAAAGGTTTTGGGGCAGAAATATAGTCCTTTGTTTTTTTTTTTTTGTTTTTTGATTTTTTATCTACAATAGCTCTGAGATGCTGTCATGAGATCCTGAGGTTTAAAACACATTTTAACTGTAAAAACATATTGATTAGAAAACATTTGATCATTTCCAACCAGCAGTTTTGCTAAAGAATTTTCCAAACTGAACATAATATTTCACCAAGACATGTCTGCAGGATAAAATCCTTCACTCAAACACTAGAGAGGCAAATTTAACCCTGAAATGATCCAAGGTGACGGGGTCAATTAGACCCCACTAGTTTTTTTTTCTTTATATGCGGTGCAGAAGGGTCACACTGACCCTGTGTGCGTAAAACCTTGTCAATATTCCGCTATTGTAAAAAAAAAAAAACAAACACACAATATCACAATTGGATTGTTTCTAACAAAGAGACATAATTAAAATCACATGAGTATAAATTTGTTCACACGATAAGTCATTAAAAACGTGCTGCACTGTATCCTCTAACTACTTCCTGACTCTTCTTCATACTTTGCACCAGTGGAAACATCTGGTTGTTGATCACAAGACACATGTGATTCATGCGATGCGAAACAAAAGTCTATCCATTGCAGATTTTTAAAATAAATTTTGATATGCCTGAAAAACCACCTCAACCCTGCGCCAAGACGTCTCAAATATCAGGAGATTTTTTTCTTTTTTTTTAAATTGGAGTGTTTCCATTAAGCAAATGTATTTTTGAAATGTCCAATTGGGCAATTATGAAAAAGCAGGTAGTGTCTTCAGTCAGAGGCTTCTTAACACAGGCTGCTACAGGACATCCAAGTGCAGTATGAAGTGAACTGAATTGTATTAGATTTCATGTGTTGTCTCCAGCTGCCCTGACAAAAAGCAGCTGAAATGCTGGGCATTAAATTCAAACATGGTAACAAGTTTTACTATAAGAGACTGGAAGCAAACTGAAACATCCCTTGAAAATCATCAAAGTCCCACTGATGGGAGTTTGTTTACAACCAGAGCTGCATTGTTCAATCAAATGTATCTATAGGCAAATACAACCTTTTCTTGTTGAAAGGTTAAATACAACCATCTATGGATGGTGTACAATGTCAGCAATTAGAATTTTTTCATGAAAGTTTTCTCCTCTTTTATGGACTTAGAGTCGACTCGATTTTCTTCTCCAGATTGAACTTTGGACACATTTTTGTCATTTCTGTGACGGCTGTGATGATGGCGTGTCCCCTGCTCACTCTTTAGATTTTGCAAATTTTCCTGTTGACGGATAAGTCACAGTGAATCATTTGGATGGACAGGCGACTGCCTCTGCCAGCACAACTTGGCAAATTGAGGATATGGTTCGGAAACTTCGGTTTGGATGAAATATGTGTTGCTATCAAGAAAAGTACAGATAAAAGGAAAGTCCAGAGGCTGGTAAATCTCAGTGGTGGTGCAGACTGCTGAACCGGAGTGTATTATTTTTACTGTTAAAACATATGAATGGTTTTAATATTAAATTGGAAAGCTGTATTGGCAAATGTACTGTTCTACATAAACTTCATCAGTATCCCTGTGGGAGCGACGGGGAATCCCGGTTTAAATTTGCAGAGCAGTAAACACTGATCATTTGAGTCACAACATTTTCTAAGAAAATAAGTAAACCAGGAATTAATAATGTTTTCCTTAAGCTATTGTCACTTTGAATCTGAAGGTGTTAGTAAGAGATAAAGCTGACAAAAATACAAACACCAACATACTAATATGAAATACCCCATTTCAGTAGGCTCATTAAATATTAATCTAAATTTTGTATCATCTGAAAAGAAATGATGAAAATACAGTCAAACAAAAACTTGACCTTTGGGTTTAAGGAAATACAACATGCTGCCATCCTCCTTGCCCTTGAAAGTAAGGCTTCCGATAATTTGTGAGTGTTTATGTCTTTTGAGATCAATACTCAAACATGATAGGTGCAAAACTGCTTCCTTATTCTGTATTTTTCTCCGAACTAGAACAGCATTGAATATCTTAAGTGTAAATGGATCCGCCCAGCGCTTTGGTGGTCGTCGTCTTGGTTGTGAAGCAGTGACGTAACCGCAGCAACCTCGGTTGGGTGTTTTTCTTCCAAAGCTCTTCGTTTTACTCCACATGTATCACAGGAACATTATCCTAATCGTCACGGCACGCATCAGGTCATGTTTTTAATTTTATTCATCATGTGTAAGTCATAATCTTCTAAATTACAAGAAACAAAGGTTTGGCATATATAATTGCATAGGTGATAATTCTAGATAGCAAAAGAGTTTTACTTTCTGAGATGATTAGCCAGAAATATTACGCTTTTACATAATATTCTAATTTTCTGACAATAATCTGCCAGTGAAATGAGACATTTTAACTTAGAAATTTGCCACATTTAATAAGTAGGACTTTTTTTAATCGATATAAAAAGAAATATGAACTTAAAGCTCTTATATTTTGCTGAAAATGTAGTTACTAGTTAGTTTTGGTCTTATTTCAAGTGTACTAAGATGTTTGCACTAGGAACATTGTCAAAAATACAGTATATGAAATTTTTTTGTTTTTGTAGTGAAGCCCCTTGATTTCATTGCTCCCTCCATGACACCTCCCATTCTCACTCCATGTCCTGTGTTTTCACATTATATATAAACATTGTTTTGATTAAATTAACTTAATCTGATTACTTGCACTGCCCCATGAACACATTCTCATAATCTTAACAGCTTGGTAGCTTGGGCCTTATTAATCCATGGTGGCTGTCTTTTTTGCGACTTATTCGTGAGGTGATTAAATTTAGACATGTGGCACGGTGTAACAAGTTCATAAATAAGTGAAACAGTAACATTATTCAGTGTTAAACAGACGGAGCAAGTCAGGTAACGGCTGAGAGTTTCTATCAGCTGTTTAGCATTTCATGGAGGACACGTTTGTACAGTGTGCATTCAAACCGTTATGAAGCGTTCCTTCATATACTCTGACGTCCCAGCTTTATGCCTTTTTGCTGCAGATGATTTAATATCACCAAAAAAAGTCCCTAAGACTTCACAGGTGAATGTAATCATGTTTAAGCAAAAGTAAATTACACAATTTACCATAAGATGCACCCCAATGTGTGAAAAACAAACAAAGAAGAAGAAAAATAACAGAATACCAGATAACTATTCCGTCGCTCTACTACAAAGCCTGAGCATTCCCACAGCTAAATGATTTCTATTCAAAGGAAGGTGAAGAGAGCTGATTTTATGTTACATCTACCATGTTGCTAATTAAAATCCATGCCCCTAATGGGTTTTTAGCACCCCTATTGTTTAACATGATTACCTAAGATAAGAGCGGTAAATTGAGGTACTTTTAATTAAGTGTAAGATCCGCAATCGTTTTTACTGAGGATGCTTTAATTGACTTTCCCTCTGTACTTCCCCCAGCCAGGCAGGCTAACCAAAGGGGCACACTGCTCTATTCAAGCACTTAGAAATTAGATTCACTTATTCAGCAACATGTTGAGGCTCAAAGTTGCTAATACTAAATGATTTAGAATGATCATGGGGAATATGGTTTTTGCACATAGTCTTTGAGATGTCAGTATTACAATAACAAAAAAGAAGTAGCTGTAAGATGTAAAATTCACTGTACTGCACACGTTTTATGTAAGTTTTCTTAAATGGATCAGTGACTAGTTCAACATGTTGGCCTAAATGTGTTGTAATTTTCCTATTATCCTAAAAGTTATTGTTTGTGCTATAGTAAATCTCACTATTATATCAAAAAGGTTATATCCTTATTGTATTTTTCACAGATAGAGGTCGCCATTTTTTCCCCTTGTACAATGCATACCTTGGGGCTGCTCTGTGGCACACTTGGTAGCACTGTTGCCTTGCAGCATGGAGTTTGCATGTTCCCCCTGTGCATGCGTGGGTTCTCTCCGGGTACTCTGGCTTCCTCCCACAGACCAGTTAACTGTCAGGTTAACTGGTCTGTCTAAATTCTCCCAACGTGAGAGTATGCGTGTGTGTGCGTGTGCGTGTGTGCATGGTTGTTTGTCCTGTCTGTCTCTATGTTTCCCTGCGACAGACTGGCGACCTGTCCAGGGTGACCCCGCCTCTCGCCCTGAACATAGCTGGAGATAAGCGCCAGCACTTCCTGACCCCACTAGGGACAAGGGTGTAAGAAAATGGATGGATGGATGATTAATGTGAAAATTTTTGTAACAAACATTTTTTCTATGTTTGATCAAGTGTTTTAACCCCAATGTTTACTGTAAACAGCCTGAGTTAGAAACAGTGATATTTATATTTTTTTTAGTGTAGCTGCTCTTTTTCTGGGTTAGCATTTCCAGGCAGGAGCAGCACAAACACCAGCTTTTTCACTCAACTCTCTCCTCTTCTTCCCTTTGGTCCGATTCGTTTTTATTCCCCCCCATCATTTCTGCATTGCCTTCTGTCTCAATGTGTTGCGGTTCAAATTGAAAGGGTTGAATGTTACTCATTGTGCAAAAATGCTTGTTTTGCCTGGACAGACCCAAAACAAGCATTAGCATTAGTTGTCCATCCTGAATCCATCGACAGTGCGACATCCATGTTACAATATATCTTTAAAATTTTTCAAAACGAAACTTTCGACATTATGTTGTCTCTATGGTTGATTTTACATCTAAAATTCATGTGTCTCAAATAATGGTGGGTCCATTTAAAAGATGGAGCAGCACAACGGTATGCATTGTTATGGATGGAAAGGACAATTTTACATGGTTTAGTGATTAAGATGAAAAATATCTGAAAAGTGTGGTGAATCTGATTTACTCTGATATGTACCTCAGTGAAATCCAGTGAAAAAGAATAGATATGCCCATGTTGGTCCGTGCTGGTAGAGACTTACTCCAAACATCTTGCAGTGGAAACTGGAGCCAAAGGCGGTTCTGCAATATTTGATTTTCATTTGGAAAGAAAACTTCTCAGGTATCATTTTCTTTTTACCTGGTGTTCATCACATAAAATCCCAAATCCCACTTTGGGTTTCACACTTTGGCATTTTACCATAAATCGGATACCCTGTACGAAGGGTGTCCAGAATCCCCACTTTTCTGAGAATATGGGAATCCTGTTTCCTCCTCATCTGTGTGTAATCCGGACCCAGTCGTCTGTCGCACTCCGTATTTACCGGATGACAGCGTGTGATTACAGCAGGATCTGAACATGCCCCGAATTTTTAGGGAGGAGAAAGCAATAACAACCGGCATCTCCATGAAAAAAAATGTCTTAGATTTCCACCAAAAAAACATTTCTGTGTAACAGACATCTATTTCTGTGTAATGACGCCGCCATAGAAAGGATATTAGATTGTATTGTATCAGCGACAGCGGGGACTTGGAGCCACACCGCTGGCCCTGGTGGTCTCATTGCTCTGAGACCTTTTTTCTAGACTGCAGGGTAATTGCTTTTTTTGCACCAGGGTTATTCATGTTGCTTGATTGGATCGTCCAGCCTAAAACAATGGAAGCTACATTTATGGAAAGGTTGGGTTGTTTGAGTTCTTTGCTCCTGAGCTGATTGTTTCAGCAGGGCTGTGGACCCAGTAGCTGAGAGACTCACTGGTACATATTCAGGGTTCTGTAGCCCACAGTGAAGGAAACAAGAGGCTGTTCACTGAAATCCATGTCCTGTTTTTACAACACATTACTCTTCTAAGATCAGTTTTTCCATCAGCTTTATGAATAAAATAAAAACAAACTGTCAAAAAATATGGATTTTCTCATCACCAAGTGTGGCATGAAAAAGAACATAAGAGGAGGAATCTCAATAACTTAGAATGACATTGAAAAGTAAATTTGTTTCAGAACGTGAAGTCAAACAGGGAAACATTCATGAATTTGTTGCACACACAGCCTCACATCAAAGGTGTTTGTTTCTATTCACTTTTGATTATTGTGATTGAATGCCTTTTTTTTCCCCCCACAAAGTCATAATTTTACACCATGTTATATTTTGGCCTTCATAATAATCAGGAACATGGCTCCTCTATTAACAAAGCAGACAATCCAGGAATGCCATTGATTTTCTTGGCCACTGCTGCTGGCTGGACCGCCAAGATAAAGAAGGTCATGTTAGCCTCTGCGCTAGTGCTAATTAATACATATGAAGGTAGTGTTGGAACTATTAAATTGTCAGTTTTTTTTACAGATGGTAGTGAGTAGCCTTTTTTAAAGGGACAGTTAACCTACCACACATATTATAGAATAATTGAGTATCTATGTTAACTTCAGTTGCTATAGAAATGCCATATACATCAAATATGGCTCAAAATTAACTTTACTAGCATTCTTAACCGTTTCAAACAGTCTGTCACTTTAAAAACTCCTGCTCTTCCTAAAACCTTCAGGAAGTCGTCTCAACCTACTATTAACCCTTTAGTGTTTTTACCAGCGTTGCTCTGAGTTGCCATGGACATTGAAGGATTTCTCAAACATGCATGAAAAATACGTACGGAATTCTCTCATGGTACGGTTTTGATGAGGGAATAACATTAAAACAAATATTATGTAAAAAAAAAAAATCTATTTTACATAACACTGTCCTTTGCATGCATGATTGTCCAACAGCAACTGGACCATATTATGTTGCATTTTGTTAAATATGAGCACCCTGACTTGGTGTTTAATGTTTTCTATAAACCCCTCTTTTATCTTTCGTCAGTGTAATAAACTCTATTTCACTGCTGCTTTCAAAACCAGCTACTGGAGTTTGATGGATCAGACCAGTGGGACTTGTAGAATACTGAGCTCTGACAGACACATCACTTCTTCCTGGCATATTTGTCTGACATTTTGTGCTAGTTTTTTCTTTCTTTTTTTTTTTTTTTTTACAGATCCTGCCTTTTGATTTTTTTTCCCCCTGAACCCTGGGGTCAGAATTATCAGATTATCTTGCTGACATTTGCTGTGGTCAGAGTAGATGATACCTGACCTTTCTAACAACCGCTCCCTCCTGGTTTTCAGACCCTCTGCAGCCTCTGTAGGAGCGGTGTAGAGTGCACTCTTAAACACACACCTAGTTGACAGCACTGAAAAGTTTATCCTTCTAAAACATGGATGGATGGAAAATTGATTATCTCATTTGAGCAGGGAAGCAGAGGGGGCTTCAATGTCAGTGAATTATTGATTAGGAAGTCGTTTTGATGGTGGGAATCTACAGCAACTCATGTTTGCTGGTAAATGGCACGAAAGATCTTTGAGCAACACTTTCTCACTGCAGCAAATAAAAGTTATGACGCCCTTCAGCTCTGAAGTTTAAAAGCAGTCACTTAAATGTGATACTTTTAGGAGTTTAATAAAATATTCCAACTTCAATAAATTCTAGAATAGGGAAATGTGTCAATGAATCGGATTTCTTTTCTATTTGGAAGCTAGAGGCCTTTCATTATCAGATAGGAAATGGGGAGGAACGACATCCAGCAAAGGTCATAGGGTTTGGAATCGAACCCGGGACGGCAGTGTTGAGGAAGACACGGACAAAAAAAGTCTTACTAAATACCTTTTGTTTATTTTCTAGTGCAAGTATCTAAGTACACTTGAAATACGACATGACTAACTTACAAATAACTTTTCAGCAAATTATAGCAGTTTGTTGAGATATTTGCACTAGAAACTAAACCAAAAATACTTGGCAGTATTTTCTTTCTGTGTCTGTGTATGAGGCCTCTCCACCACGCAGCTGAATTAATTTAAAAAATTTAACATACCAGCTCAAGCAGACATAAACCCCTCTAATATTTATGTCAATGTTCCACAGTAAGTTTCACAAAACAGCTTGTGGTCCAACAAGCAGTTCTTCCAATCCTGCTAAGCTGCTCCTTACACTCCAGTCCTGTAGGTGGCAACAACGTGTCTTTAAGTAGGATTCTAGCTGCTGGTATTTACAGTAGTTAAGGAGCACACAAACACTGGCGAATAGTTGAAATCTCTGAATACTAGAACCCCCCAAAAAGAAATGGAGGCTGACTATTTTAACAGTTAAACTACAAAATCATTTTTGCACCAACGGGATCACAGTAGAGTTTTTCTAATTTTAGCTAAAAAAAACAAACAAAAAAAAAGCAGCAAATATTCTAAGCTGGGTAGAAAGCATGCATTAAACATTAACTTAGTTTACAACAGTGCTACATAGATGGCTCCCAAACACAGCTGATTAGGCTATTGATTTTTTTTCTCTTTTGCCTGGGCAGCGGTACTCGTTGGTCTGGCTCCCGGCCAAGCAGGAATAATTAGAGGTGAAGCACTCTTCTGTACGAGACGAAACAGTAAGACAGTGGGTGTGGATGCTGTTGTTTGAACATTTCCTAGTTGAACTTACAAGATCAAAAGCTTTTTCGTCTTGTAAATGTAGTTAGACAAACACCATAGATGCTGTTTAATAGCAACAATCCAGAAATTCTGAGATGAAGTCTTTTGAAAAAAATTTGCAGTTCTTGTTTTTTTTTTTGTTGCTGTTGTATGCGTGTTGTTGTTTACAGTCAGAATATGCAGCTGAATTCAAAAGTAAGATTTATTATTGTTTGCATTATAATAACTGAGTGATTAACAGAGTTCAATTAAATGTTTTCTACTTCTAAAACAAGGACAATGATTGAATGAAAGATTACACAAGAAAATCTTTTCTAATTTTATTGTGGGAGGGAATTGAGATGGATTGGATTGAATGGTCCAGCCCAAACACATATGAAAACCATGACATATGAATGCAATGGTTCATATTTATATATGGAATGTATAAAAGAGTTTTTCTTGTCTGCTTCTCTGGACCAATGAATCAAAATTTTGACGCTCCTGTCCTACTGCAAACTCCCACCATTTATGTCAAGTAGCACAATAAGCTACTGGAAATCCCCCTGCTATCTTAAATATCTGCAGTACTTTCAAACAAATACTACTACTACTACTACTACTAATAATAATAATAATAATAATAATAATAATAATACAGGCTACTGCCCAAGATATTTAATCTTTATTTTTTTTTCTGTTGGAATCTCTTGCTCCTTGTTGCTGACATACCATGTGAATCTTGGAGGAGGGGCTTGGCTTCCTTCCACACGTTGCCATCCATCAAACACTGGCTGGGTTCAAGCAGCATGATTTTTCATGTGTCGAAGGTTCCCAAGGTGATTTCCAACAACACAAAGTGTCTGCAATGGTTAGCCTCAACACCGGCATGGAGATTACCTCCGCCCACCCCGTCCCGAGCAGAATGAGAAACCAGAGGGGTGATTATTCACTGGGCACTGCTCACACATAACCTTCCATGCCCACACACGCCAGATAACCTTGGCTAAAGGTTTGGTCAATCACGCAGGACTCTCCTGCTCCACTTGGATGGGCTTAGGTCATCAGATGGCAGGACACCTATCCGGAGCAGCTGCCGCGCATCATCCAGGGTAGAAATGCCCAGCAGGTCTGCAGAAAAAAGGGCCACACAGATGTTGCTCTCCCCTCACTTCAGCTCTAACTGGATTTCAACTTTCGCTACATCAACTTTCGACTCCCACCTACTGGCACTGAACAACAAAAAAACAAACAAAAAAACCTTTCCAAGTATTTTTGGTCTAGTTTTTAGTGGATAATGTCTTACCAAACTTGAAATAAATAAGGCAAAGGTAACTCACAAGAAACTTTTTAGCAAGATATAGGAGTTAGTGTTAAGTAGAGATGCACCGATATAATATGAATACCTGCATCGGTCCTGATCTTAAAAAAAATCTAGTTTTGGTATTGGTGACAATATGAAGTTCTATTTAAGTGTTCGGTACTGGTGCAGAGTAATTAAATGATCCATTACATTTATGTCTTTGTTAACAACAGAAAAAGCATTAAGTCAGTTCAGCTGTTTTCTGTATTGGATTTGTATTGGGCAATATCAAACCTCAGATGTCTGTATTGTATCAGTAGTGAAAAAAGTGATCAGTGTATCAATAGCTTTAAGTCAACAATTCATTAATATTGATAAAAAAGTACTGGTTACAGTGGCAGATTAGTTTACTTAGAACAAGATATTTTTCCCATGTTAAAAGTTAAATAATTCGCCAGTGGAACTAAGACTTTTTCATCAATATTAAGGAATTACGGCCTTTAAACCAGATTGTTTTGAGGTAATACACAGGAACTTCCATGTGATGCCACCAGTAAAAAACAAGGCATGAAGCCGAGAATCTGTCTGATGCCGTCTGAAGAATTATAAGCTTTTGTGTATCTGAGCGGCACACAATTGATCTGTTCTGGCTCCGAATAAGCTGAGTGTCATCAGGTAGTTTTTACGCAGTGTCACATCCCCGCTTTGACTTAATTTAGTCTTTTATAATACCCCAAAGTCAATATTGGATTCCTCCCCCGGGCCTGCAGAGAGTAAGCTGTGGTTGTTGGGAGTAAGTCTTGCAGCCCCACATTAGGAAGCAAAGAGATAAACTGATGCGTCCCACATTATGAGACAGACCCATGCATCAGAGCTTATTGGGGTTATCAGCGTTCTCAGATCTGCTCTGGGGTTATGGGGAATAAATTTGATTATGCTGAACCGCAGCTCGTTTCCTGTGAAGCCCAGGCTGCCACAGAATTACATTAGCATCAGCTATATATGTGGAATTACAAGTTCCTCCTGGAGTCTGGATGAAACTGTTGAGTACAGCAGCTGGGTTAAGAAACTGTATTCCTAAACATCACGGCATAGTGATGTTGATTCTCAGTGAATAAGGACAAGTTTGTATAATTTGAAACAGAGGGTTGCTGTTACATATTTAAAAGTTCAACAAATGAAGCTTTCAAAATGATGTCACATTGTGGGTTGCTGGACACAAAATGTTTCCTTTATAAAATAAAAATACCTCAGATTTACTCAAGAGACAAAAAGAAAGAGTTCATGTTTTTATGAAAGACTTTATTGTAATGTCATGAGTAGTTAATATTTTCCTTAAGTAAATAACATGTGTCTTTATTAGAGATCAGTTGTTGTCAGAGTTTTGGTCTAGTCCAAACAGAGTCAGCTCCAAACAGATTTTTCTTCAGACAACTGCAGTGTCCAAATCTGTGGTTGTGCTTATTTTATACTTTATTCCATAAAGGATTAAGCTAATGTCTGAGCTTTCACTGGAGACTATGGTGGCTGAACTATCAATAACCTTCTATGTGAAACCTGTATAGATTATGTAGCTTTTTAGAATTTCTCACCTTGTTTTTCCAACAAATACAATGTTGTGAGGATCCGCTGCTGCCAAAACCCAGGCCACATGAGAAGGAGTGCTGTTTCTACATTTGAGGTTAGGAGTGAGGCTACATTCAAACTGCGAATCAAGTCTGATTTTTCTTTTTCTTTTTTTGTCACCCATAATTTATGGCCTAATTTTATGGCCCATGTCCAACTGCCTTAATGCAGAGTGAACAGCTCAATTACAATCTTTTCACCGCCCCCCAAAAAAATCCAATCTGTGCCTCTTCCGCATATGTGGAAGTAATTCTTATATATATCAGATTGTTTCACTGTGCAGTCTTAACGGTCACATCATATTTTATCCATCTGTTAGACATACGTGATAATTCTGCACCTGAAGAAATCAGACACAGTAGATTTACATGTAAAGGATGACTCTGATTGATAGTTATGTACGAAGTCTGTCAGTGAAGCGCGTCACATCACAATCCCATGACTTCCTGGTTCTACACATCCAATAAGACTTCTTTAAGATTGTCTCACTCAGTGCTCCACAAAATGCCATTGCTATTAGCTGCTTTCTTTTTATTAGCTTTCTTTCTTCATTTGTTCTGAGTTTGTCACAATGCCGTCAGACCCCATTGCTGAATAAACAAGATCCCGTGACTCAGATGTAGTGACTGGAAGATAAACATGCTACGTGTTAACGGACAGAAAATGCGTCATAGGTAACTGCATAGTTGTGAAGTTTAAAGATGTTTCTTTGTGCCTTTAAAGCTTTAACATGGTGATCAAAACAAGGAACAATCATCCTATTTTCTTTTATGCTGAGCAGCTGTGCCATTGTAAACCTCTGTTATGTCTGACAAACGTATCCATCTTTCGCCTCCTTTGACACAATGGGACTGATTAAAGAGATGAAAGTCGGTTCATCTCTTTATCTTCATCTTGTTTCATCTTGTTTGTGAACGTTTTCAACGTTCACAGATCTGGTGAACACGGCAAAAACGATTTCTGCTTTAAATTATTGTGGGGAAACGCAAATGCACACACAACCCACAGAGCAATGCAGTCTCTGGTAGAACCACAGGGAAGAAGATCTATTTTGCCAAAGCTTAGCAAAAATGGCAACGAACGTTAATCGCACACTTGTGTAGTAACCATGCTGCATGACTTTAATTAGAAAAACACCATCATTTGGTTTCTGTCCACCTCATGACACATGAACCACCAGATTTTTACCACAGTTTTGCAAATAACTGTACTCTCCTTCTCCAGAACCTGATCCAGGAAACAGAACATCTTCAGTCACACATTTCTATTCCTGTAAACGTTGTAAGCAAAACCTTTTGTATTTTACCACCATGAGTCTTGAGTGTGATTCTACATGTGGATCAGAGACCTGACGACAAATACGACCTAATTAACCATGTAGTTGATGGTGTCACTACCAGAGTGTTATGATTGTGTTATTGCTCCGACACCAGCTCAGCTGGAAGAATAACAGAACTCTCCAAAATCTGTCAAACTGTGCTGTCAAACTCAATGTCCTGCACAGCCACAACACAGTCCTGAGGCGCTTCCAGAGAACTCCGGCTCGTGTTGGCGAAATTGAAAGCTGTTCATCAGTATTTTACAGAGAATTGCAACACAAAGCGAGGGCCGCTTTTCAAGGTCCTCGGGAAAATTGAGTGAAATTGATGACATTCTCCCCTTTCCTTCGCCTGCGCAGCCTTGAAAGCGCTGAGCACAAAAACACGGCACTGCTCTTATTGTATATCTGGCAAGTTTTCAAATTCTAAAAAAAAAAAAAAAAAAAAAAAAAACAAACAAAAATGTGAAAACGGTTAGCACTCCAGTTCACAAACAGTGAACAGTTCAGAAGGAGAATGTTTAAAGCGGCGCTTCTTTCTGAATATGTAACAGACAACGCAGACATCATGCCTGCTGCGTCCTGGAAACAAGAACGGCAGCCGCATTTAAGCTTCCCGTTGCTATGCTTGAGATAAAGCATTTGGGTTTATGTAGTGCATTGGTCATTAGTCATTAGCAGACATACCCTCCCCTTCTATTTCATATATCATGTGTCCACATGGGAGCCTGGTTTCCCACATGAAGTGGTAACCTTAAACACAACGCTGCTCCACTTCCCCGCCAGCAGCCAAGCTACTTGTCTTGGGCTTTCACCAATTCACACTTTGACTTTGCCTGTATCCTGAGAGAGGAGCTTCAAAGGGACTGCTGATAGATTGTTGATGCTTACAATTAAACCCTTTTGATAAGTAGTGATGATGAAAGTGGAAGCTTTGCGTATTGCTCTGGCATTGCTGGAATCTCTGCTTCCATTCCACAAACATGTGGGACATTGGGGCCATGCAGAACCAGAACCTACATACAAAATGACCTAAAGAGAAAACATCTGAGCACACCTGTTTTTATGCATGCTGAAGTTTAGGTCATTTCCCAAAACAGAAATGCTCACTCACACCAATGGCATGGGAGTGTTCAGTCAGCAACGCTGTCATGCAGGAAAACCAGAAACAAAAAAGGCAGTTTGACAAGCCAGCAAAAGAGAGAACGAGCACTGACCAGCGAGGGGCAAGCAGAACGGCCGGGGGCAAGATGGCAAACATCTGTGGCAAAGAACAACAGACATAGACAGACCGGCAGAGGCAGTAGGCCAGGTCCAGTGGCCGGAACAAAGGAGGGCAGGCAAAGAAAAGCAGCAGGAACTGCTGGAATGTACAGCAATCATGAGCACATGAGGCGTTGAGGAACAAGCCTGCCAGAGACAAAGGAAAGAAGTGACTCTGCTAACAGTGAACAGTGAAGCCATGGTGAAGCTACAGGAAGGAGCACCTGAGCCAGAGAGCAGGACTCACCGGCGCTATGCATGTTGGGTGGTCGGTGTGGATCCGTTCAGGCTGGTGACAGGAAGTGGACAGAGAGAGGCTGGTGGCCAACGATGTATTGACACCCAGGAGGGGCATCAAAAAGTGGCAAAATCATAATTATTTTAAGCTAAAACATTGCTTCATTTTGCCTTTCATTGCCATGGTACCCATTTAGTACTGTAGTCTTTTATCCTGCTCCGCCTGCTGGTTTTAATAATTGGACATTTTGTGAAACCTTTTATTCTTTTACTCTAATGGTTTTATTGTATCTTTTTTTCTCTCTGGTGTTAACACACTGCAACTCCAGCGATACCAGCCTTGGTTTTAGAAATTCCTAGTTTGATTGACTGTGTGGTGTTGCTGAGCTCTGAGTAACAAAAGCAAGTTTTATTCCTCCTGCTAAAGTAGTAGCACCTTTCAGGCAACAAATCCAAGTTTGGAGATTTGCCTGCTGTTCTGCAGAAGTGACTTGTCCAGATTGTTTTTTATTAGGAGTTTGTTTGTAAAGCCTGGGGGGAAAACACCTGATGAGAGCAATGATTTTACTGTTTCTATCAGACCAGATGCAATGACTGGCAAAACTTTCTTCAAGAAAGTTCTGTTCTGTAAGATAACAAGACAGCAGGAAAAGGAGCTTAATAAATGTAGAATTTCTTCTTAGTTTTTATAGTTCAGTTGGTAAAAATGTGTGAATTTCTGTGCCTTGAGAAAGATCTGCCATATTATTGGTTTTGGATTTGATGTTGATGGTAAATGGCTTCTACTTGTACAGAGGACCTCAACGCACTTCACACCACAGTTATTCATTCATCCATTCATACACACTCACATGCTACTGGATAGTAGCCACAGCTGCCCTGGGGCAATCGGACAGAAGCGAAGATGCCATGCACCTGTACCACTGGCAGGCAAGGCAGGTGAAATGTCTTGCCCAAGGTCACAACCAATTGCGGGATGAACTCCTACCACAGTCACCACCATCATCCCATCATTGTGATATGCAGATTAACACTCTATTTTATATTTCTCTGTAAAGAAGTTAATTGCAGGCCGTGTTCAGAGCGGAGTTCAGGTACCACAGACACGGGAGGGTTTGACCGTTTGTCAGCTGTGGTACACAAGGGATGATTATTGCTGTTTTTAATGATTTCAGCGAAGAATGTTTCCATTCTCAGCATCATTGCTGTATGTCAGCGTTTGTTTCGTGATTTGACACATTTGAGTGTGACAAGAAGACATAAAAACAGCAGAAATCTGTAAGGGTGTTTTTTTTTTTTTTTTTTAACTACATACACTTACAACAATGAATGAGACATTAAAATGGAACCTCACCTGGTATCTGGGTCTGCCTTTTACGAAATGCATTTCAGACTTTCATATTAATATTTGGTTTTCCGCGATGAACACATTATGCCATGGTTCAAACCTATGATTTATTCTGAGGAAAACAAATGTCACATGTATTTTCTTTTAGTTGTTTTTGTTAAAAAGAGTCCTGGAGAGTCCACCATATATGTGGGCTTAAGTATAAACAGGGAAAATGCAAAATGGAATAAACAAATAGATGTTGGAATTTACATTAAATGCAACTCTCAATTCCAGCAGGCACATACAAAAACAACTCGCTGGTAAAGATCTAATTTCTTCAAAGGTCACATGTTACGCTGCAGCCCATGCCTCCAGAGTCCAGATTGAAAAATAATATCTGGAAAGTGTGTGTTGAAATCACTATGTAAATATATTCAGTGTTTCTCAGAGCTGAGCCACTGTTAGCAAAGACGGCAGGATGATGTGTTACTGTGAGCTAACTGTGAACTCACCATGTGGTGGGGGCGGTGGGGTCTGTTTTTTGAAAAGAGGGAAAGAGCCTAAAGCAAAGATGGTATGATGCTCTGAGTGAATAATATGAGGTAAAGAAGCTGCTATGGTATCAACAGCGTGATAAGATGACAGATGTAGAACATCCACGGGGCCCGCTAACAGCTGTACAAATCACAACCTGACTGTCACTTCTCTGTGACTTTATGAGACCTAAAAAATATGATGAGAAATACCGGAGACCAAAAATGGTTTCCTGTAGCTTCCACAGATTTCAGCTTATTCAGTCTCTTCTCTGTGGTAAACAAGGCACTTAAAGCTTACGGTGTGAAACTTTTATGGAAATATATATTTGTTTCACGTTTGTTAAAACTGTCAGTATGTTGCGACAGTATAAACAAATAATCAGTGAAAGAAATCAAGTCCCTCTGCCTTCTCCCAGTACTAACTGCAGGAACACACCACTTAGTCAGAAGCAACCAGTCAGAGTAATGAGGAGGGTCTTAGTGCTGTCAATCAAGCTTATGTTATGCGCTGCTCACACCCCTTGAATGGTCATGTTAGTTAGCATAGCCATCGATGACGGTTTACAAACGGTTTTCCTGTAATGACAATTTGTTTCTCTACCATTTGCACATTTAGCAGAAAGTACATGAGGGTACTTTACAGCGCTAAGATCCTCCTCCTGACTCTGATTGTCTGGTCTTTCAGTTCATTTCTTCATATAGCGACAGCAGACAGGAGTTTGATCTCTTCTTCTGTCTTACATCAAACTGTCATGACATGGTGACAGTTTTAACAAATACAAAAAACATATTTTTCTGTTCAAGTTAATTTCATGTAATTCGAGAGAAAAACTGTCCAGGTTGGTTTAGATAGATTGTCCTCCTTAATACATGATCCTAAATAAAAACTGCTTTTACAGATAATCCAGCTCTCTTCATCTTAAATGATTGATTTATCGTCTGAAACATGCAAGAGGGAAAAAAAAAACAAAACAAATCCAGTATTTAATGTAAACATGTTTTCTGCCATCCAACACCACATCTATCTGCAGGACAGCCAACCATGAGATGTTACATGAGATTACTGTTGAGAGCTCATCTGTTATCTGACTTATACCTCGCATCATGACCGCCTTTTGTCTATTTTCCAACATGTATCATTCGTTTGTCCCCAATAACCGTATGCAAAATCAAGCCCATGGTTAATATTCATTTTTGGCCATTATTGTGCCTGTGGACATCACAACATAAATGTTTGTTTGTGAGCCAATAATCAGACGACGCAGCATCTGGTATCAAGTGTAGTTGAGCATTTTGCTGCTGCTGCTGAAGGGGAAAGAGATAATCCAGCATTCAGAAGTGACAAAACTGGATGGTATGTTCTGAGAATGGCACAGATCAGTAAATATTGTACAAATTGGAATCCAAGGCAAAACCCTTTTTTTCGGGGCCCAATTTTGAGAAAACAAACAAAAAACAGAAACCCTGTTGCTGTAGCAACAGCTGGTGAAATAGCTGTGAGGCTCCAGAACGCTGATGTGTTCCAAATTAGAGTTTAGTTTGTAAGGAAGCAAGATGATTTTTATGATGCCACATAAAACGTGTGATTTGTGCATCCACACATTACAGTGAAATTAACTCTCTTTGAAAATTTTTCTTCACATTTTCATTTGTTATGTGCATAAATGTCATTTTTTTATTTTATTTTATTTTTTTTTACAGGGACTTTATGTGATACACCAACACAGAGTAGCTCATAATTGTACAACCGGAGGAAAATGATCCCGGTATTCAAATAAGTCTTTTAAATATGAAGAGCATTTGTATTGAAATGCTCTTCATATTTAGTCAATGTTTTCAAAAACAACAAAGGTCCTGACAGTGCAGAGCACATCTTAACAATGTTCAATTCATTCAAATGATTCCATTGCTTTTACAGTTGAAACCAGTTTTTACTAAAACTGAATGAAAAGAATCAAACACATTTTTATCACCGCTTTAAGTGAAATCAGATCAAACTTTCCTCGTTTTAGCTCATTCAGAATTACCTAAATTATTATATATGTCGACCAAAAATCCAATATTGTGCATTATTAGTTTCTGTTTGTTATTTTAATGTTATTGAACTGTTTTGAAGACATGAACAGGGAAAGTCCAGGACTGGACTGTTTGTGTCCCCAGCCTTAACAAAGTGCTGTGTGTTGTGACCCAATTTCCATCAGTATTAAACCAAAACTCACCCTCATTTATCTTAACGC
Organism: Poeciliopsis turrubarensis; assembly: GCA_010277015.1. Taxonomy (NCBI): domain Eukaryota; kingdom Metazoa; phylum Chordata; class Actinopteri; order Cyprinodontiformes; family Poeciliidae; genus Poeciliopsis; species Poeciliopsis turrubarensis. Next base: position 1,047,536 of record VMRN01000084.1, on the reverse strand, counting down.
CACAGAGCTGTGTGTGCATGCGTGTTTGTGTACGTGTGTGTGTGTGGGAATCCAATAAATTCTCTCTCATAAATGTGTTTTGCTTCTGAAAAACAACAGAGCGTCTATTTTTGGAGCTATGATCACGCAGTATATCTTGCCGCCACGTGTATTTACATATTATTTACATCAGCTGGATTTATCGCCATGGTTTTGTCGCCCCAAACATAAACCAAAGCAAACTTGGACAGAGTAATATATGGGCTGGAACGCCCACGGTTATAAATTAGATTCCCGGCGCTGCGAGCGGGGCGGCCTAAAGCTGTGAGCAGGAGTGTAAGCATGAAGACATCATATCCCCTGAAAATGCAGCGTGAATGTTAGCAGACCCCGAAAAGCCATCTTGACACTAATCCATAGCATATTGCATTCAGCGCTTCCTGTCAGCCGAGCCGTCCTCATTACCAGTCAACCAGACAGTTCTCTCCATCTTTGGCCTCCTTTCTGTGTGCTTCCAGCCATTTGCAGAGCTGGGAAGAAAAATGCATAATAAGTGGTCATTTCAACTCCACTGATGAAACAACTTTAATTAAGATGTTTGTGTTCCATTTCGATTACGCAGATCCGGTTAATTAAAATCCAGGTTTAAATCAGACAGCTAATTAAATCTCATTTCTTCCGAGGCTGATAGGTCTGATGACCAATAACAGCATCAATATCTGTATTTATTGTTTCTCGGTCGTCATTCTTTACTTTGCCGTAATGACATTTCGGCGCTTCAGGCGATAATCCAGAAACAAACAAGAGGTGAGACCTGAACAAACACACAGCATATGCTTTCAAATATTACATCTGCACATGTTCAACGAACCATCCGATGTCTCCTCCTGCAAAGACGATTTGTAGTTGGGAAAGGAGCTCACAGTCAAACAATTAATGATTTTCTCCATGAATAATGCAGGCATGCAATAACATACTGCATGAGCTGGAATCCAGAGCGAGACACATTTCATCCGGTGCAATAATGACACAACTCACAGAGCGAGAGGAGGTGATTTTATGATATATGAAGTGAGAAGTGTTTTATAATTCACCAGCATAAAGTGGAGTGACCTCAAGTTTAGTGCTGCATAAAATTCTTCATTCCCTGAATGCGTCTCTGAATCAGTGTCTGCAGGTTCCACTGAAATGCTGAGCTTAAGCCCTCAGATTCTTGGGTTTTTTTTATTTTGTTTTATAAGTACATGATAAGTTGCCTTCTGAGATTTTGTGAAGCTACAAGTTTTTGATTTGCTTGTAAGCCTATGCCCTAAACTTAATCTTCTTTTGGCATCTATAAAAAGAAAGTAATTTAGTAACAAAACAAAAGCACCTTTGTTTTACTCATCATTTATCCACAGGTCCTTTGTACCTGTGGATAAAGTTAGGACACCATGTCGTTTTAATGTTCAGTCTTCCTCATCCTGACTGACTGCTCTGTTGCCTTGCAGTGAGTGTGTTCTGGTTCGGCCTGCAGTCTCTCTGCAGAGAGTTTCCATGCTCTCTCAGTGCATCGTGAGTTCTCCCTGTGGACTCCATGGTTGGTGGGGTAACTGGTTTCTCTAAAGTTATCCCTGGGTATGAATGATGGACTGACGGATCACTCTCCTCACTAAGTGACTGCTGGAGTCAGAAATGGTAAATGCTAGGTCATTGAAAAAGCGAACAACAGCCAGATCAGCCAGACTAAAACTCACTTTTGTCTGAGCACCTGTTGATAGGGTGGGGTTAATGCTAAGTCATGTCAATGAGAAACTTTTGTTGAAGGGCCAGTTTTATGTATTTTCCAGGCACTCATTGCTATTTTATTCCAATCAAGTAACTGTTCCCTTCAGTTATAAAAATGTTGCACATGTCAAACATGACTGAAATGTTATCTGACTTTGTAGATTAGTACCGTGAAATTGGGTCTCTGTCTCTTTAAGAAGAGACATCATCGCCACAATGCTTCTCCTTTCAGCCGTTTGCAGCCGTTCATAGGAGCATTACACTGAGAAGTAGTTTACAAAATGAGATCAACAGACATGATTTCTACCAGGTGTTTGACAACTTTGGGTACCAACCTGATCAGCTGCCCAGACCTGAAACTGTTAGGACAGTTTTCTCACTGATCTTGTTCTTGAACTGCCAACATTCAAATGCCCATATCTTTCTTCCTCGTTGATTTCTTAAATTTTTATTTCTGTATTTGGCATAATGAGAAAGCTGAAAATCCAAACGCCCTGAATCTGTAAACAACAGGGGAACTTGCACCTGGTTTTGTCTTGTAATTGTAACTTAGCGCAAACAAATCTGCTATAAACCACAGAAACAGTTTCCATCTGATCTGATTAGTGGTTGAAGAATTTCTCCTCACCCACATATCAACCATATTGTGTCTTTCTTTGTCTCAAAATGAACCTGCAAACAAATAACTTTTTTGTTTTTCTTAGAACACTACATGATCACGTTTTCCATGTAATATTTGTAGAATGTGATGTTTTGCTACCTTTTCTCACAATGACTGAACCAGTTAAAAGGATTAGAAATTCTGACACATTTTTACAAACCTTCCACACACGTCTTATTGAATCTTAAGAACCATCCCAAATGTGATTTCTACCCGCACAGCGACAAACTTCATGTTGTGAGGACACAGAGTTTACTGTTAGGAACTATGTTTCTCTGTCACTTGTGCACCCCCGGGCGCCAAATTATGTAATAAAAAGTGAGAGTAAAGCAGAAAATACATAGAACTACCTGCACTTACAGACTGCCGAATGAATAAAACATAAAATAATTGTATATTTGACCAGCATGTCCTCCTAACGTGTGAAAAAGATTAGACTTTTAAATGATCAGATTCTTCAGAGGTTTGGACAAAACTAATGATTCTTGTTATTACTATTTCTGATAGATAATTCAATAAGAATATTTGAAAAGATAATCAGGTATTGTTACAAAATATTCACTGAAAAACTGTTTCTATGAATTTCAGTCTAACACACACTGCATGGGACGTGTGTGTGTGTGCGTGTGTGTCAGAGCACCTCCCACCTGAATACACTGAAAAAAAGCTGATCCATCTTTCAAAAAATTAAGAATAAAGTTAAATTTATTCTTGTAAATATAAGAAGTTTATTTAATTGTAAAGTTAAACAAAAGTGAATAAAAGAAGTTTGACAAACTTCATTCAATTACATAACAAATTAGCTAAATTTCTTTTTAGTTGAAGCTTCGTTCTCTTTTTCAGTCCAGTGTAAATTTGTGCAGCGTTTTCTGCTGTGTTTAAATGAGAGACAGATGCATGAAAGATTCCTCTACTTGTTTTGCCGAGATGAAGCGGATTTCATTTTGTCAGCCAGACGGCGGCTCATGGGCAGAATAAATCATCTCAGAGGTGAACGGAGGTGGAACTTAAATTGATCAAATGTTTATGTGTACTTCTAAGTCATAAGCTCACAAAGTATAACCATTTGTAGTCACAAAATAGACTTTCATAATATTTCTCCAGTTTTTAAAATGAGGGAACATTTGCTCCACAATCCAGGCGCATATATGCTTCTGCTCCCAGTTCCCACACATTGGGAAGACATTATGCTATGTGAAAAAATGGATGGAAAAGAGTCTGATAGTGAACCAAGCCTCTGTATGAAAGAACATGGTTTGATTTTCTGAAGAGGAAACAGAGGAGGGTCCCAGTGAAAGCTCTGACTCTGGTCATCATTTGTCTCCTCCTGCCTCCAGAAGGAGATCTGCAAAAAAAAATCTCACCAAAAGTATTCCAGCTGACATCTGATCCATTAGAGCAGAAGTAGAGCTGGTAGATATATGATTCTGAAGTTCTGTGGAGTAAAGTTTTACTGGGGGTGACAGTTTGTTGTTGGAAAAAACTCCAAAAAGATTTCAGAAACTGGTCTTTTCATGTCCTGTTATTGGTAAATGACCTGCAGATATACAGTGCAGTGCTTTAAGTCTGAGTGCTGTTGTCATTCACACACTGATGGTGGAGAGCTAATCTGTAGCCACAGCTGCCTTAGGGCAGAGTGACAGACTGACTCCACCTTTTAGAAGCTTTTCCTGAAAACAGGTTCATTTTTATTAACAATATGCCTCAAGTATTAATACAACCTACCTGCCGCACCTGCATCTAGTTCTGTACCCATAAAACTTTCATAAAGCCACTCTTTCAATAGTTTTAAATACAGTTGTACAACAATCTTCATTACACTATTAATTACAATCACAAAGCAAGACTTGGACACAAAATTTGATCACGTTACATTTTACTCTGAAAGCTGCTGACACAAAAGCAGAGGATGTCCTTCTGAAATCATGGATTGGACAAACCTAGCAGAAGTTTTAGAAATAAATGTTTACGTTAGAGAGATCTTGTCTGCGCCGAAGCAGAACCTTTTGCATGATTCTACCTTAATGAACGACTTTTGTTATTTGGCTTCAACTGGCTGTAACTTTCCCGTCTCCAGTCACTAAGAATATGCCCTTAAAATGTCACCAAGGCAGGAGAAAAGCATTTTCATTTCAAAAGTATGGATTTTCACCTGACATTTAAATGGCATAGGAAGCCAAGATGGGCTCAGAACAATTAGCAAATGCAGGTTTAAGAAAACTGCTGCAGTTTAAGATGTTTATTTATTTATTCTTTTGGCTTTTATAAAAACTAAGTCAAATGAAGTCACAGTTACATCCATCCAGCCATTCATAGGCTCCAGGGGTCACCAGGAAATTCCTGCTACCAAGTCTGTCTTATCCAAGTAAATTTTTGACTTTACATTTTTTTAAAAGACTTTTTACATCACATTGTGTGTCTTTCTTTAATTAATATCACTCTACAGTAAACATTAGAAACTGTATTTCTTTGTTAGCTAGCGAACTAACCCCTGCTGTCCTGTAAACATTTAACCAGCTGGATCTTCTAAAGTGGCTCAAATTAAAGAAATTAAGTGAAGCTTAGAAACATATTTTGCACATTAATATCACTTTTTGAGTTTGTCATAGTTTCTGTGAGGCTAGTTTTGGTTCTTACAGGAGTTTTCCCTATAGCTACAGTATATTTCTGACAATATTCTTTAGGTGCACCTGCATCTGATTTCTTTGTTCACAAAACAATCAAGGCGATCAACTTTATTTTCACATTTCAGTTAAAAGTGCTTTGCATCATGATGTCAGAAAAACATCATACAGTCATCGATTGTGAAGCCAATAACAAACGTTACATTTTATATTTACACACCAATTAAGGTGTCCAATGACACTTTTCACAATTGTCTTTGTAATATTAATGTCTGCATCATCACAGTGACAAAATATTTGATCAGATATATTTAAAGTGTTGCATAAAATGCAAATTCTAGTTTACAGTATATATGTTTTAATGGCCGAAACTGAAGTTCAGAAAAAATGTCAACAATAACGAGCTCTTTGGCATAAATAAAACCGCGTTTTCAATTCTACCTGCTCAAGTCGGCCGAGTTCTGTAGATGACATGCTTCTTAAGGAAGTGGATGGAGTCTCTTCTGACAGCAGTAAAACTCAAACGTCTGAGCTGTTTTGATCTCTTCTCGTCAGACGACTCAAACACGGAGCACTGACTTGTGCTGAAAAGAGCTGACACCAACAGAGACTAATCGGAGCCAGGAGTTTGTTAAGCCTGAGGCCAATCAATAAAAGCCGATTAGAGGTGTGAGCCGGATCAACTTCAGGTTCACAAGTTGCATGCTGACGTGAAACATGCCTGCTAAAAACAGAAAAAAAGAGACTTGGTTTACCATCGATAATATTTGATCTGCATAAAGCTGGAACATGCTCCTGGTCTGAGACACTGATCAGCTTCTGTAAGTTCAGAGGATTTGCTCAAACTGTAGCTGCTCTCTTCATGATCAGGGCCAAGAAGATCCCCAGATGCCTCACACAGGACACAAACAAGAGCAAACTACTATGTACACAGTACACAAGTCTGCATGATGGTGATAACATGAAGGGATAAGCATTCAATAAAACATAAACAGTACACCATCAAGCTTGTTACCAAGAGCAACGCCTCCTGCATTCAACTGGCAGGATGAACGAACTGCTTCAGAAAATGGTTAGCAGCGATCAGAACCTCTGCGTTTGTCGGCTGCAGCAGCAAACATCTGGAGACAACAGCTCCAGCCTCATCTGGCTCCGTTCACCGTCCTTCATTAACAGACATAACTCATTGCAAACACGGAGCACATTGAAGAAAATGGCCTCACCTAGAGGAACGCCCGGGTCTATCCTACTCTAACCCAAGACTCTGTAATTTAATTTCCCGCCACAGGAAAACACAAGCGTTTTGTTGTTGATTTATCATCTAGAAACCACTTTCTGCACTCTTGTTGGTTGTGCATGAGCTTCCCTTTATGATTTTCAAAGACGTACAGTGGTACAATTGCACATATTTTTACCGCCATTTTCACATGTGAGTCTAAATGTTGAGGAGTTGGGGGCGTGGCCTGGCCAGCAACAGCTTATTTTGATTTAAAGTGACAAGAGGCCTGACATTCCATACATGTCGGGAATATTAGATTAAAATCTCATTACCTGCTAATTGTTTTGAGCAAAAAAGGTACTATAAATATTTTATGTAGCATGGTAGGTCTCCTTTAGCAGCACTTTCTGAGTGAACAACTGGTAAATGATAATTCAACACCATGCTTGCATGCAGTCTAACCTGAACACACAGCAGCAACGGAAAAAAGGTTGAGCTTAGCCGATGACAGCTTCCATCAGTCAGGTTTAGGTCTGGGAGAGGAGACGGCGGTTACAGATCAGATGGCCGTCCTGTGTCACCTCCAGACTGAGCCACTCAAGTTCCTCCGCTGTCCTCGGCGCTGACAAGACCACGATCTCTGGGGAACAACAACATTATTCCACGGCTGCGCTGAGCACAATTTATCTGACGAGGAGTCATGATGTGAATGTACATCACTGCTGAAGCTCAAATGTGTTCTTAAAGGATCACAATCTCTTGTGCAAATGAATGCGATGCTTAAGAAATAGAGACGCTTGAAGAAGTCATGTTAGATGTAACGCTTTCCACTTTAAATTTCAATCTCGTTTATTGGGATTTGATGTGAGAGACCAACAGAAAGCAGTGCCCTCTCCCGCCCTGCATGTGCCTGGGGGTTCACCTGGTTAAATAAAGGAAATAAATAAATAAAAACATGCTAATGTTTACCTGACAACTTAGCAAAATATGCCCAACATAAAAACATCCCAACAGGTTTAAATTCACTGAAGAAAGTAGCTATATGTAGAAATATGTTTCAGATCAAATGAAAAAGAAAGCATGCTCTATGTCAGTCATGTTTCAGGAATTATTATGCCAAATTCACAAAGTTAACTCTGTGATGATGCAGCGTGTTGAGGCTGTGCTGCAGAAATTCTGGTAAGATGTAGTTTTGCACTACAAAATGCAACGGAATTTATTTGAACGTGGAACAGTTCCACATTGAATATCCTCAAAAAGTTAGTGAGATCTAATTTATAAAGACCATAACCGAGACATGGTGTAGTTTTAATATTTTAGGTGTTATTTATAAAGTTTCATTTAATTGCTTTTGCACTTTTCCAGAGAGGCAAAGACAGCTCTGCAAAACTAATTTGTTTTTGAGAATTTCAAAGACTAAATATTTCAAATTTATATATGATGAGAAGCTGAAATTTGGCTCTTTTTCATGGCTGTCAAAGAAAAATCTGTCTTTAACTGGAAAAAAAACCTCAACAGAACTTCAAAAGACTGAAAATTGGTCATAAACTAAAAAAAAATAAAGAAAAATATGTCTAATTGGTGACCTGCGTGTCACATTGTTCAGCCTCTCTTGTGTGTAAGTTACATCATTACTGTAAAAAAATAAAATAAAATAGAGAGCGTGAGGAAGCTGGCAGAATCAAATGGATTAAAACGATTGAGGAATTGGACCAGAATTGCATCATTCCTTCTACCCTTCAAAGTCAAAAAAAAAAAAAAAAAAAAAAAAAAAAA
>VMRN01000084.1:999169-1029116 GCA_010277015.1 Poeciliopsis turrubarensis | reverse complement strand
AAATAAATAAATAAATAAATAAATAAATAAATAAATAAATAAATAAATAAATAAATAAATAAATAACAATTTCGCAATGTGGTGTTTCCGTTAAATAAGAAATTAAATTGAAATCAGATGTGAATTTAATTTCACATGTGATTTTATTTTATTGACTTGTTCACATGAAAAGTCAATAAAAATCATGACAATGACAGATGTAAACTTATAATGAGATATATTTATAGTTCCGCTAGCACTTGTCATCATTCAGCCCAAGGAAACATCGGCATCTTATTCAGGCGTTGGAGCAACAAGCCCCGCCTACTTGAGAGCCTCTACATATGCAGCGTTTTGAGAAAATTCTGGTCAGAGATTTTACAGACAAGTTAGAGTGACATGGAACTTTTAAGAAACTGTGTGATTCTATGAGAGTTTTGGTGGTGACAGCTGCACATTGTTAGAAAAAATAATAAATACCTTCTACCACTTCCTGTGGTCTTCTTTGTTGTTTTTGCCAGTAGTAACATCCGGCTGAGGATCATGTGACTCGTGTGATTTGAATGAAGGGTTTCCATTGCAGTTTTGCAAATCACATACAGCTAAAAAAAAAAAAAACACTCATCCTCGCGCAAAAACGCTTTAGCAAAAACGTGTTTTTGAAAAAATTGCTGCGTTTCGGTTAAGCAAATTCATTTTCATAATTTCAATTTGCACAAATCTATGGTCAATGAAAATCTAGCTATTGGCTGAGGCTGAACTTAAGGTGTAACAGTGCATGACAGATATCAAAGATCAGAAACACAGATGATTATGACAACAGTCTTGTCTCATCAATGCAGGAGGAGAAGTGGAAGGTGGATTTTTCAGTAGGCCGTCGTTTGAATCAGAGGGAAAAAACTAAATAAAGATATTGCCATCCATGGTGGGTTAGATTGTTAAGCACACACGTCTGATGGTTGAAAAAACTGTAACAGACTATGAAGTATAATCATTTATGTCCATGTAAATGTGCTTATGTTGTATATCCAATATTGAATACTAAATTCAGAGAGTTAATTAACAGACATCTCACATTACACTTAAGCAGTAGATATAGAAAACTGGGCAATGGTGCGCAAAGACAAGATTACTGCTTACATAATTAGAAGATGAGTAAAATATTACTTCCCTCTCAAGATCCTTAATCATTTTCTCTACATTTATAGTTGATTAAATTACACATGCGGTAATTTCATGAGGAGAGATGATTCTGAGATTTTATGTAAATGTAAATTGTAAATGAAAAAAAAAAAAAAAAAAAAAAACAGACTCATTTTTCACCTTTAAGCTGCGGCTCTTGTTATCTTGTCAGAGGAAACATTGCTGGCATTGACTTGCAATACAGGGAAGTATGATGGAGCAAAGAATGAACATGACAAAATGTGAAGTTCCCCCAAGGTCTCATTTACCTGGCAGCCACCGAGGTGCAGAAAAATGGACGCCTTCAGCCGCCTTTATGCAGAGAGCTGCTCATTTTTCTAACTTTATATATGAACACATCCAGTCAAGAGTTATACAAGTGGATTGGTTTGGAAAGATTTGAAGAAAGACAACATGCATACTGAATGCATGAGTCAGTTTACTACCGTTGATGTAGATTGGTAAAAGTATCCTGCAGTGATTAGTTCTTTCAATTAGTTGGGTATGAGTTTGAAAACTGCTGTGTCTGGGTCACCTGTCATTTCCGACATTTTCATGCGCTCCATCTCAGCAGCACCGAACCACCAAACTGTGCTGAGTTGCAGACAAGTCATCTCCAATTCTAATATTATCCCCACTTGCAAGTGACGAAAAGAGCTCAATCATCTGACAAATTGCCAGACTCGAGGTGATGAGTCTCTGCGTATAATTTTTTTTTTCATGGAAAGACTGATGGGCTTAATTTCCCATCCTGTTTCTACACTCTGACGTTCTGAACAGTGTGCTGAGGCTTGTTCATCCCACAGCTAGCTGTTTCACAGGATGTACAGCAGATTCACATTTTGGTCTTTAAGGAGAGCTGTATTGCTCAGAGCTGTGTGCTGCCTCCCCATCATGAATTGACGACAGTTAGCCAAATTGTTTGCTTCACGTTCGCCAGTGACATCCAGGCAGTACTGCCTGACCTGTAGGATCAAAACATCACCCAAAAAGAACCTTTCTCACAACAGAAACTAGGGTAACAAGTCTCAAAAGGCAAAAGTCTCAACAAAGAAAATCCATTGAAAACTGCTTTTTTGTCATTTCTGAGGTGATCTAAGGAATCTTGGTCTAAACATTCATTTTGCTGTATGGTACGTGACTCAGTAAACGTAGAGATTGAACTTTTGTCTCAACTTTTACTACTGTAAACAAAGTCTCTATCCATCAGTTCCATTCTGTTATGTCTTATGATGTTTACAACTTTTTCTATATATGAACAAAACTTTTCACCATCCAGAATAGTTTTTTCACCGTCGTCCTCTACATTTCCACTGTTGGAGCTAAATGGTAAGTTTTATAGGAACTTGGTCCAAATCAAGCAGGAATTTACCCCAGAAAGCACCCCGGTGGGGAGGAGGAACTTTATGGATGGACATGAGCATTGTGATGGAAGGACGCTAAAGTGGAGTAAGAAAAGTGCCATTTTATAGCACAATTAATTAATATGTCATCTTCAGCTGATCGGTGAACAGAACATTTACTTGAATTTGGGTCTCTGTCTCTTTAAGAAGCTGCTGCTTTTCCCAACACTCCACCTTCAGCGCATTATCATAAAAATGCTTCTCTTTTAGACAGTTTACAGCCGTTCTTAGGAGCTTTGAATGCTAATTGCTGCTGTCGCTACTGCAGAGGAGCAGATCCAGATTGTCCCAAAGTAAATTCAAGTAATCAGTTATACTTTTAAAAGTGGAGCAATGGAAGGATTTAATTCTTTTAACCAACTATAAAGTGTACAGTTTTAGTTTGAAACAACAAACCCAACCTTATGACCAGTAAATAGGTTAATAAATAAGTAAATAAAATATCAACATAAAAAAAAAGATCTATCTTTATAAAGAGGTCGTTATCAATTTCCAAAAAACTGCAATATATGTGTATATATTTGTAAATTAAGTTTTTGCTGCAAAATAATTGCAATTTTTTCCAATTGGAAATGTTTATATAATAGCTATAATAATCTCAGGTTTCACATAATGTGTCTGTAGTGTTTCTCACTGTGGTCAGTTCTCTGGTTGAGCCCCGACTGTCTGAACCAGAGTGAAGACAGAATCCACCTTTCATAAGACTGCATGCCAAACAAAAATCAACACCGTAATGTTTGCTTTACCAGCTGACTGCTGCTGTGTTCAAACAAACATGTCTGCCTCATACTGTAAGCCAGGATAAATGTTGGATATGATTTTGATAATCCAAAGCTCTCACATCATTTTTCACTAACCAAATAACAGAGGAACTCATTGAGTCAGATACGAGCAGCGGCAGCACCGCAGGGTTTTGTCTGCGTACCGTCATGCTGCTCCGTGCAGAACAGTCTCCCAGCAGGCTAGGAGTACTTTGGTGGGATGTCAGTCTCTGGAGTGTCAATTGAGATTTGGCCGGCAGCTTATTATGAGCTGTTTGCATGAAAAACGAAGCAGAATTTTACTTGCTCACTTCAGCTCAAAATAAAAAAAAAAATAAATAAATAAAACAGAGGCAGGAGCTGTTTGGAGAGCAGCTTCTTTGAATTTTTTCATTCCATCTTAACCTTGCATTGAAATATATTCAGTTTATTCTCTTGCCATGTTCGAATTACCCTAGTAAATTTTTCTTTAAAAATCCTCTTGTATTTCTTTTTCTCCTGATACAATTGAATCTTCTCCCCCATTTTTTATTTTTTTTAACTGAGGCTCGTTGGCAAACATTATCCATCCAACCTACCCCTGAAATGGTATAAAATCAACTTTTATCATAATGAAAGACCATCGGAATATAAGTGATTATTACCTGCTACAAACCCTTGAACTCAGGTTGAGAGCAGAAAGAAAGTCCAGCAAGTGGAAAACATTCAATTATGCTTTCAGTCTGCTCTTTGATGTAGCATTACTCATGCAGCATTACTCATTACATTTATACTGTCACAAAATCATCCTCTCTGCGTCATTAGTTTCGTACTTTTCTAATTATGTTGAGTTCTTAATAGAAAAATGAATTGGTTTGCATTCATATGAATATCAGAGTAATTAAGAGCGATATCAACTTACTGCATTTGGATGTAGAAAAAATATTATGCCTGTCTGCACTTAAAGCTGAAGTATGTAACTTTTACAAAAAATTTTAGTTTTTTTTCCATATTCATTACAAACGCCATCATATTGTGACAATATACTGTGAGACACGTAATCTGTGACAAAAATCAAGGGTTTTAACGCTGTCAATCATGCTCTTGTACGCTGATCAATGTGCTTATGGTGAGAAAACAACTCATCATTACAGAAAGACTGTTTATTCTTCATAACCTGTGGCCATACGAACTAGCCTTAGCATTTGTGACAGGCTATATTGTCGTGAACAAGCTGTGGGTAATGAAAATAATGACATAGTCATTATTTTAACAAAACAAACTTTTTTAAATAAACGCTATACAAAGTATATTGCATTTAGACCAGGGGTGTCAGACTCCAGTCCTTGAGTCCTGCAGTTTTTAGATGTGCCACGGGTACAAAACACTGGAATGAAATGGCTTAATTACCTCCTCCTTGTGTAGACAAGTTCTCTAGAGTCTTGCTAATGACCTTATTCAGGTGTGGTGCAGCAGAGGCACATCTAAAAGTTGCAGGACACCGGCCCTTGAGGATTGGAGTTTGACACCCCTGATTTAGAAATATGTTTCCTCGTCCAAATGTAGTTCATTTATATCTTTAATCATTTGTCATTGATTCCAATGGTAGATCTGGCCTCAAGGCATTGTTTTATATCGATCCTTGAAATGAGTGAAGGTCTGTTTCAGCATGTGATGGAGATCTGGACAGGCTCCAAAACTTCAACCCTTGCTCATGGGTTTTGAGAAATAATCACCAGGTGGAAAAGTTTGTGCATAGATGATTTGTTCTCATAATCTAGTGTATCCAATGTGAACAGCAAAGTGGAATGTCTGGTGGGTGCACAGATGTTCACTTCTTACTGATAGCATGTGTTTAAGTAAAGATATAAATAAAACCAGTGGACAGATTTAAATGCATATGTGTCCTTTTGCTATAGAATAGAATAGAATAGAATAGAATAGAATAGAATAGAATAGAACAGAATAGAATAGAATAGAATAGAATAGAATAGAATAGAATAGAGTAGAATGTTTAAAACTTGAATTTTATTTAATTGATTTCTGTACAATTTCAGTTGTTCAATAAATGTTTTGATGAAACTATTCAACAACAGCAAGAGCAAAAAAATGGTTTTGTTAGTAAACATATTTTAAAAATGAAAATGAAAAACAAAAACTGAACAAAATATAGCTTTCCAAATGAGGTGATTCTAGCTGAAGAATAATTTGGAAATCCAAAGAGTCAAATCTTTGAAAAGAGCCAGACAGCCCATTAAGGATATCCATGTTGCTTTCTTATGCATATTATTTTACATCATTAATAATAAGAGCCACATAATTTGTTTCTTGTTTTTTTTTTGGCTGTGTGCAGACTGAAAAGACGAACCAGTTACTGTTTCTTTAAATACACACAGTGAAGCTGAGCATCTGCAGACATGTCCAATGCTGTTAATGTTGCAATTATTGCCTTTTCTCTCCACTTCCCTTTAAACCTCAATCTTTGACTTGCACATAGCCATATTCATTAAAGCAATTTTCCACGAGAAGCCCAATGTGTTAATAGACAGAATGAGATATTTCTGCAGGCCACCGATGTGATTTTAAGTATTTCACATTTAATGGGATTCCGCTCTGTGCAGCTTTTGCACTATTTAATTGTCCATGCTACAATTACAATGTCTGCTATAGTTATTATTCTGTAACTGTTTGATTTACGGGGCTGAACATAAAAAGAGGAGAAATAATAGAGGGAGAGAGTTCAGTGTGTTGATGGTTAAAGTTCCACATTCCTTCATGGCTGACAGACAACAGCCATGAAGGAAAGTCAGGAGAAAAAATCCTCCTGACTTTCAAAGTCACACATGAGTTATATAATGAATTAATCACTTGAAGTATACGAAGCGTAACTTAAAGTATACAATGTACTTTTTTTCCAACAAAAGTATGTTGAAGTACACTTAGTACACTTTAAATTGTGGTTTAGTACAATGTAAATACTATTAAAATACACTAAGCACAAAATGAACTCTTTAAGTTCACTTATCCTAAGTGAACTTGAAGAAAACTCATGATTAGTCTGACTTGAAGTATGCTCAGGTCTGTTAAAATTTCACATACTTAGTATATTAATTTTTCTCCAGGGTGTAGTACAGCAGCTGCATTTCTTCAGAAAGGAAATGGCTCCACGGGGTTGTCAGAAAATATAATTTTTGTACACCTCCCAATGGCAGAAATCAGCACTAGATATGTCACAGAACTCATCACATCCAGGACATTACCTCGTCCAGCTGTTGCCATCATGCAAGAGAAACAGAGCAATGGAAACCAGGACAAAGCGCCATCAAGACAGAGCAATCATGACCTTAAGTTCACAGTAAAACTGTCTTGATCCTCCCAGTATGCAGTACAGACCACATTTCTGTTGCAAAATCACACAAGAATTCTGGAACAATGTTTATTGTTTGCTTTATTGGGAAGCAAAGAAGAAAGGTTTGGACATAGTGGTTATTGCAACATTGGGAACACGATCTCTGGTGGGTTTCACATCAGGGTCAGAGTCTGTCTTCAACAACATCAATTTATGGATTCTTCATACTTCATATCAACAGCTCAGGCTGGTGCTGGTAGTATAATGATGGTAGTATAACGGTGTGATATTTCCTTGGACTCTTTGGAACCAATTGAGCATGACTTCTCATCAGTCTTGTTGCTGACTTTGGCCAATTGTTTCTGAACTCACAAGAAGTCAGCATGTACAGATTAATGACAGAAACCAACTGTGTGTTGGAGAGCGACGGTGGCGCAGGGGGAAAACACCACCCATGTATGGAGGCCTTAGCAGCCGTTCGAACCCTGGACCAACCAGCACATGTCTTCCCCCTCTCTCATAACCCACTGTCCTATCTGATAGCTTTGACTGTCTGCCACTACAGTCAACAAAACCCTTTAAAAACTGCAACTGTGAAGCAGTCGCTCTCCTTCAGGTTTATGGGTCACTTTTGAGCTTATATCCCATCTCAGTAACCTCCTTAAGTCTTAGAAGAACAACTTCTGGGGATTTATAAAAGGTCTGTGCGACAGAAAGGTGCTAACTTTTTTTCTCCCCAATCATTATAGTCCAACCATAACAAACAGTTTTTGACAGCTTCAGCTTAACGCAATAACCATGCATGTCAAATGCGGGGTGAGGTTTCCGTTTGACTCTGAACCAGCCTGATTCGCATCGCCATCTGTTATCTAATGTTGCTTACTGATGGATTTCCTGATCTCCATATCGATTTATGTCCGGGTTGAGAAGGTTAATTAAATGTGAATGGTGTCGCAGGAGAAATACGTCGAACACAAAGTAAGGCAGAGTGGAGTCTGTGTTTTAGTTGCTACAGCAACAATCAATGCAAAAATAATGAGGGAGCATCTAAACGGAACAGGCTGATTTTCATGCGAGTATAAATTAAACAGCTAATAGAAGACACCTGGTTCTGCCTGAGGGGTAGCTGTGCATTAGTAATGAGTTAGTGGATAAATACAAGGAACATACTCTGACACTACTAGTTTAACTGTCATAACAGTGATTATGGAAAGGTTTAAAAGGGAAGAGGACAACATAACACTTGGCTTTAGCACTTTGGATAACATGGAATTGACATGACTCTCACATTAGCAGCACTTACGCAACAAATATGCCCAAAGTTTTGTCAGCACAGTGTCAAAAAAAAAAAAACACAATTTCACAATTGCAGTGTTTCTATTAATTAATATTTGATATATATTAACATTTCTAACAATTATGATTTGATTGTGCTACAAAATGGCACAGGAAACCATCACATTACCCTAGTAAGAAGAAGAAGAAGAAGAAGAAGAAGAAGGGTCTTACAACAGGTCACAGATGTTAATTTCTGGAAACAACAGAAAAGTGTTCAGATAAATAATGCAGAGCAGTGAGCAGCAACAAACCGAGTCGAGTATTGTACATGATGTGGCAGGGAAGATTTTCTGTATCTGCTGGACGGCGGAGCTGCACCTCTCTGCTGGACGAGGCGCTCCGCTGCCTGTCCAGTGTGAGGAGATGGACCCAGTTGACCAAGATGGATAACAGTTTCTAAGACACAACATACAAAACATGACGGGAACGGCAGCCGTCGGCGGCCTCGTCTCATGGCGCCCAACGCCTCAGATGAGATGCAGTCACGGAATGGAGTTCATGTCTGATCTGGTGCAGCCTCCTCACCAGCAGAGAGGAGATAACAGCACCGTGGCAGGTTTTGCATTTTAAATCATCCTAGCAGCAGAGTGCATTCCAGTGTGCAGTCAGTGAGCAGAAAGCTCAGGGTGATTTTTTAACAGTGACTTGACTTTTGAAGAGTGAGTGAAGAGGCAGGAAAGGAGCTGTGTTTCAGTAGCTGAAAAATCAATCCAAAAACCAAGCAGCTTATTTTCTCTGTCCTGTCAGCCTCTCTTTTTATCGTTTACAATTTTGGCCTCATTCAGGTTAGAATACCTGCCTCCTTCAGCAACAGCTTCTTATCTAAAGTGAACTGCAGTCAACACCACACATATGTGTTAGAAACACCTTTACACAAGTTATTAAACTAATAATTTTAGTATTCAATTGAGCTTTTCTCTGATTGCTATTAGTTTCTATGGATTTCTGTGCAATTAACTTGTCCTCTAGAAATATATGGTATGGAAAACGTATGGTGACATATTTTTTGTCACCCTCGTTGTAAAATAGGTTTGACTAGGCTAAACTACATGTTAATTTAATTGAATATGCTCATTTGTGCCTGTGTTATCAAAGAGATTGGGTTATTGATACCGTAACATTTAATTAAAGACCATCTGTCTTAGAAACGGTCTCTCTTCTCCTTCTTTTGTGGCAATTGGAAAGCAACCTTTTGATGTGCATTATTGCCATCTGCTGGAATGGTGTGTTGATGCTAATATTTTACACAAATTTAAAACATCAAACTAAAGGTCATCTCTCTATCTGTCTGATAATGCCACATTTCCCTGAGAACTCCGTTTCTCCCTCGATGTCTTTGTCATTGTTGGAGCAATACTGACCCCTGCTGGCAAATTATTGATACTGTTGCCAAGCAGTGACTGATGATGAATAACAACACACTTTTTAATTAATATGTTTAAACACCAAATTTTAACGTGCCCATGTGGAATTCTGTTACATCAGTACAAACAATATTAGAATAAGTGTTATGTCGACCAGTTAATGGAGATTGTCAAACGTCTTCAAAAAACGTATATTACCATGTCACTTTGTGGAGGGGCTGCTCCTTCAGTCGGTGATCTTCTTTTGATTTTCTGAAAGAGAGGAAGAGTTTCTTTTCAATCAGGAAGTGAATATGTAAATATTCTGCATGCACACGCACAATGTGTTAAATTGCTTCCACGCGGTCAGTTCGGGTAACTGCCAACACCTCATTCAAGAGCCCAACCCTGGTGACTGCTGCTCCCTGACACCGTTGGAAACATGAAGATGGCAGATGACATTTCTCACAGAGGAAAATGTGTTTCTGGGTCTGCTAGAATTATCTCAGCATAACACCCCACCATCTGTGTACTTTTATCTGAAGGATTTCAACATTTTCAACAACAAACAGAAATTCTGGATTGCCACGCTGTACAGCATCTGCATATTCTTCCTTAAAACAATATAACAAAGGATGGAAGAAGCTAAAATCTTTCACATACATTCATGCAGTTTGGCAGAAAGAGCAGATCTCTTTTTGTCCTATTGGGTTATAGTAAACATTATCAGGCCCGTCTTACTTCAAGCATAATAAAGTGCTATTTCACATCACACATCTCAGGGCATTCTGCAAAAACAAATCAGGTAAATCAGAGAGATTTCTGTAAGAAAGAAAACCTACATCCAGACTGCTTGGACTATTTCTGAATCATTTCCATGGGGTAATAAAATCATATCTGACAGTTTTGATTGTGTCTTTTTCATGTTGATATTCTGCATGGTTAATAAAGGGGCGTTTTCATTTCCAACTTACACAAACAGACATAAACAGGCAGTGAATAAATTGATTTTCAATCAGTTTTTTGCACCATAGAGTTAAGAATATATAAACAAGTTTTCACTGCGGCTCTTTAAATGTGTATATCTAACAGGTATTAGATATACAAATGCAATTCTTGCTGAAATATGTTTCATAATTGTCCTGTGATGGGTGGTTTTTGGCGCCCCCTACTGGTTCCCTATACATGCGACGGGAAACCTGAGAGCTCTGTTAGCAACATCTGGAACAATCAGATCTGTGATGTATGACAGAGCTGATTATGAAGGGCTTTCGATGTGGGAAGGAGAATAACCCATTCTATTCTGTATTTAACAGGATGACAGAAAGTTAACATAGGAGAAATGTGATTGTTGTTTTTAATTATGCAAAGCCCAAAACGGACTCCGAAGTGTTTCATAAGGTCAAAATAAAACATGTTTTCTTATCTCAGAAACTTAATTTGACCCCCACAGCCTTGAAGGTCTGGCTGTTGGACTGCTATAATCTGCCCTCTTCAGATATTCACCTTTATCCATCTAAACCACTTTTCTTGTGTGGGCTGAGCCTTGAGGAAAGTGGGAGCTATCATTTTAACTTTTAGCCAGTTATTTGCTGCACCACCACTGAGAAAGCTCTTTTTGTTGTCAACAGAACAATCAGTTTCTGCTCCTAACAAAGGCCCACCATGCTCTGCCGTTCCATATGACACATCATCAATCCATGTTGCTGCAGATTCCACAGACACTGCAGTAAAAACAGGCTTCAGCATTAGTTAACTCCTGACAGAAACAATAGAAATGCCAACTGAGAATAATTTACATGAGGAATACCAAGATTTGATTTGGTTTTCCAGCATCAACATCTGACGACTCTGGCCCTTTTAGAAGGTCTGTGCCTTGGGAAAGATTTAGATTTTGATTGTTACATAAACACTAATGTCATTGTCCTGCGCTTAAATTTTCTTGAATTGTTCCAACAATTAAAGCAAGCCGGGGCAAAAGAAATGCATCACGGTGTTCGTTCTCCAAGCTGCTCTGGTGGTCACAACATCCTGATTTCTGCAGTATATCCAGCTCTTAAGCCCGGAAAGATCAATGGGAACCTGACTCTGTGAAATTCAAGAACAGTTTTACTCCCGCTGTGAGAGGTCTGTGAGAAAAGGTTTCAGGCTTCACAGTGATGGATATGGATCGGGAATGTTTTCTATTCTCTTAATACCGAAGCCCTTCTGTGTCTCAATGCCTGCTCAACAAAGACGGGTAGATTATTCTTATTGGACAAAGACGAAGCCAATAAGATGAAACTTGCTTACTTTTCGTAGGCTTTAGGTGGAAATGCTCAGCAGACCTGGTGAAGATTTCAAAGATTCGTTTGCTGGAAGGAATGTGCACAGAAAGTGGACTCTGATCTTTTACTGTACCACAATACAGAGTCCATAAATTGGTCTCACTTGAGCAGGTCCACACAATAATCCTCCTTACTCTTTACCTTTCGGCAGTAACTGTGTACGCAGCACCACAACTAACTCGGACTAAATGGAGTCTGGGTTTGCTCTGTTTTTTTTGTATTTTTTTTGTGCTTTGATTTAGCCTCTTTTCACAGGCAAGCTCTAAACAGAAAACCAAACCAGCCACTCTGAATTATCCTCACTGCTGAAAATTGCTTTTTATTTTCAGTATTGTTCATTTTTAGTGTTGTATAGTTTGGCTGATTTCCTGGAGAACAAAGAAAGTCGAAAAGGCCAAGCTTCAATTTTGTTTTTTCTTTACTAGCAAAACAAAAAAAGTTTTGTATTTAAGATTACTATTTATAGTCATTCAGGGTTAAATCTTAAGGAAGCACATGTTGTAATTCAGAATTCTAATATAAGACATTTTTAATCATAAGATTCTTATACTCACTTAAGAAAAATAATTAACAGTGATTATTAAAATAAGTACCTGGGGTTTCGTGTCCCAGTTTACATGGGAAATGTAATTTCATTTTGATAGGTTCACATGTCCAGGAGTGACTTTCCTAATTGTTACCTTTTTTTTTTTTTTTTTTTTTCTTTTTTTCTTTTTGTGGAAGAGAAAGCTCTGTACCAATCCCCCTCTTTAAGAAAAACTTTTCCTCATTGTGAAATACATCCAAGCTCGGTTTGGAGCTCAGATGTATGACATCATAGTTGCTCATGGTGTGTCATGTGGTCTCTCTGCAAGCAAGGATCTATGGTTACTTAGGTAATGGTAAAGATGTCCCAACAGAGGAAGGTGGTTCCCAGAAAGCAGCCTTACAAAAGGACAGGGAGGAGAGACTCTACTGGTCAGACGCTGCTCATGTTCTCAGTGCCAGTCTGAGCTTTTTGCTTCAGGTTCTGATGGGTGTCTTGTCCTTCTCTAAACGTGTGGTCTGTCTTCTCAGGGAGAGTAACTGCGTCGGACAGTACACCATTGTGACAGTACACACAAATCACAAAATCCAATCACTGCTACTTATTAATATTTTAACAGTTCTATGGGTTTTATCAACACATTCTGGCACAACCGGCCCTTTAAGATCAAGATTTTTGACTTGGCCTGAAATGAACCTGAATTTAACACCCCCACTTTAGACGTCGCTCTAAAAATATGAATCCTCCTGGAGATGACATTGATTAACTACCCACATCGACCCTGCTGAACTCATGGTTAGAGTCTTCAGTTTGTTCACTTTGCAAAGTATTCCCTGAAACTTGGGATCTCCAGGTTCAGCTTCAAACCTGTGTTTTCCACCCTGCAGAGAACTCCCTGGCCTCTGTGACGAACCTCACCGCCTCAAAAAGCTGAGCTGACACTGTGACAGGCTCGGTACCAGCCCTCCGTGGCACCGCCAGTGTTCCCACCGGAATACAAATCCGCTCCACTCACCAACTGCTTGACAAATCACCTATTGATACCCGCACAAACACATGGCATCAAACTGGTGGCATCAAACCCTGCAGCCTCACCAGGCCTCTCTGCCTGCAGAAAGCTGATGATCCAGAAATACATCTGCAGCTTGCTCATCCTGTTTATCAGCTCCACAGGTGCCCAGCTGAGCAAAGTGATCCATCTCACTGAGTTCCTGCTGCACATGATGAATCATTGGAAAGGACTCACCGGGTGTTGGTATTGATCTGCGAAACAGGCCTGTGCCCAGGAATATCTTTTCCTCCATCAGGCGACAGTTAGACGACACCGGGCTCAGCAGCATCGCCGGGTGAACGACTTTGATGGGTGGATCTCGTAACTTTATGTTGCTAGTAACGTCAGCTGCCATTTCAGCTACATTTGGAAACAGCTTTCTGTATTTTCAATATCCATTATGTCAAGAACCGAAACGAAACAACGGAAAATGAAGGTCTGAGAACATGAAGGACATAAAATGAATAACATTTATTATTATTGGATGACTGTGTAATTCTGTCTCAGTGTAAATTCAGCTGTTCTTTGAAGGCCTCAGAGAACATTAGAGAGCAACCAGCCTCTCTTCCTGATTCGCATCTCGCTTGCAGCACATGCTGTCTGGGCTTCCTCCTATTCACTTGGATTCTTATAGAATTTCAACTGGGCCAATCAGCTAAAAAAAGGAAAGGTTGTGAATGATGACGTATATTTTCTGCGCTGTTTTAGAATTGTAGCCTGCCTGTAGTTTAAGAAATGTCAGCGAAGGAAGTGTGAACAGACATTCACTCCATAGTGACCACACTTCCAAATCGACATTAACATTTGCCTCGTTCAGATCAGCCTTTCTCACTTCGGAGTGGAGGATGGCAGCTTACAGCTCAGGCAATCTCCAGTAAGCTATTTAGCGTTAAACTGATACATTAAATACATCGTGGACAAATGTTAGCGAACGGGTAAAATTTAAAATTTCAACAAAGTCTGGGAGACAATCGTTTCTCAAAAGCTATGTGTAGTGCAGAAGGGTTTTTACCAGGCAGGAGAACAACAAGCTTCATGGAGTTTCAGGAACAGGTCAGGGACAAAGATGTGAGGAAGGTCAAAGAAGAGTTAGTTTATGAAACAATATTCCAAACGTTGAAAATCTCACAGAGATTTGTTCAATCGGGTATCTATAAACAGATATTGTGAAACTAATGACTAAACAAGGTTGTTTAATGTCTTATTGAGGATAAATCCTGCATCAACGCAATGCAGCAGCTTCACACATCTGCTTCCTTAACTTTCAGGTAAATCGTGAACCGTGTTCTATCATATTTCCATCATGGGAGAAGAAGTGGAGGCGGACGAGGAGCGTGAATACATCTGTGTTCGTCTGGATGACAGACTGGTGACACTACAGCACGCACGGCTACAAGAAAGAAGAGAGTAGTTTACTTCTTCAAGAAGCTTTGATCCTTCAAGGTTTGCTTTAAAATGCTGCAGATCTTTAATAAGAGAGCGTCATCTCTTCTGCAGCATTAGAACCAGGGAATTAAGAAAAATAAGCAACCCAATAAAGAAGGCTGGTTCTGCTCTGAGGACTGCTGCAGAACCTCTGGAGATGATGATGCAAAAAAAAAAAACAAAAACAAAAAAAAAAGCACAAGGAGAAGCCTGAGCATGCTCTTCATCAGACTGTCATACAACAACAGAGGACTGAAATAAAGACAACAGCCACCGACATCTACAGTGACTCCTTGAAGGAAACCTGGATAATATGAGGTACGACAAGATTTTATTTTATTTTGGGGTTTTAAGGGTCTGTGATAATTATCACACCAATGACCTCAGGTAACTTGCATAGCAATTACTGCACACAGTTTATAATGGAAACCAGTTTTGCGGAACAGAACAGGGGAGTCAGACTAACACGACAGGAAGATCAGAACTGAGCTGGAGCTTTCTGACATTTTCAATCATTTCTAACGTTGGACGCATTCGGAAGCCTTTCCTGCGTATCAGATCGTCCCGAAGGATGAAACACGCAGCATTTCCTCAACACCGTCAGGATCTGCATGCTTTGAGCTCCAGCTGCAACACGTATAAAAACGACAACTTGCAGTTGTTATGGGAAGTTATAGCTCTTTCATGTTACTCAGAGTGAGGAGATGTTGCACCGACAGCCCTCAGAACGCTAACAGAGCTCAAAATAAAACCCGGCAAGTGACAACATCCCTCTGCTGTTTATTCCCTCATCTTTCAAATAGCTCCTTAGCTTACTGGGAGCTTCCAGAAAGTGACTTGTCGGAAGAAAAACTGTGAGAGCTGCAACAGGAATTTCTATTTATGAGCCGACTCCATCGCTCAATTAAACTGGCTTTCCATGTGTTAGATTCCAGTGTAGCTGCAGGGGGATTTCACCTTCACACAGAAGAAAGGAGGAAAAATCTGTATGGAGAAACGGTTTCTCTAAAAAAGTGCTACTTATATCAATGGGATGGTAGCTTCAGTATGTGTGGTTGTGTGAATGTGAGAGATCGTCCCAGAAGGTTTGGTCTTCCTGTTGGTCTTCCTGACGACAGTCACTCCTTTGGTTTTTGTGAATGAACGTTCTCTCGTCACTCCTCTTTCTGGACCCATCCAAGCCCGACCCAAACCAAAATCTACTTCCCTGACGGTAGGTTTGGGCTCCAGTGTCTGTGGCACATTTGGTAAGCCTACAACAGACTCAGCACAGAAGATGCCAAAATGAGAATGTGTGATACAAAGTTGTGTTAATCTTTTTACCATAGTCTAAATAAAAGAGGGTGAAATGTAACCTTTTGAGGAAAGGAAGAAATGCGCAGACATTCATTAGACCAAAACAAGCACAGCGTGCTGCACAATAGATGCGCGAGCAGCCCTGCTCTGTCCCACTCCTGTCAATCACACATCCCAGAAGATTTACACCAGACTCTCCCTGCAGTTACAATCAGCAACCAAATGGTCAAAAGCTAAAAAGAGGAGAAGTTACACTGCTTTCACAAATCATGACCTAAAAACAAAATCAATAAACTCTTAATTTCCGTATGTTGGGTTTACTTTTGGGCTCTAACCTAGACTTAATGGTAGTTAGTTGGTTTGGATCGGGCCCTGACAGAGCAAAGTTAAGAGCAAAAGAAATAAAAAATACAATTAAACATCATAACTACAACAGGCCAATCCAGACAGGAAAAAAATGATCCAAATTCATTTCTTTCAATTTAAAAATTGTGACGTATATCTACATTAGAAAAAGACAAATGACAGCACTGACAATATCCAGTGTTTACAATCCATTCACATGAATATATTTCTCAGAACTACATTTCTTCAGCTTCTGCTCACAAAGCCCTCCACTCCATCTCCCCCACTCAGCTCCTTCAGACTAGCCAGTAGCAATTAGCAAACGCCTCATGGAACTGGGTATCAGCTGAGGTCATTATAAAAGTTACTTCTTACTAAAATACTGGTAAAAATGCTGTCAAAGGGTAAAGAGAGCCACGTTGTGATGACTTTATGAAGGTGGAGCTTCAGAAAAAGCAGAAGTTTTCAAAGACGCAGAGACCCAATTTCAAAGTCAAATTTTTTCCAAGACATATTTGATATATGTAGTATTTTTATAACTGAAGGTCAGATAGTTATTTGATTGTGCTGTAAAATGACACCACGGCTAGAAAACACATCATTCTGCCCCTTTAAAATATGAGAGGACAGAGTGTCACTGTTTATTGAGACGTGAACTGTCTCCTTCTTTCTTTCTTTTTCCTTAAAAACGTCCGTGATTAAAAATGTGCAGAAAGCTGACATGGCCTACGTGTGCGGTTGGTGCTCAGCAGAGTAAATGGGGAGGCTCAGTTGCTGGCTCCTGAATATTGATAGATAAGTAGTGTGAAAGAACATATCAACCAGGTACAGACAAGGTGCCAATTTCAACACGTTTTTTACTCATCAGACTAATTAACCTATCTGGAACAAGGCTGCTGCGTTATAGCACTGGCCATCTGCTGGCGCGCTGTGTGACACATTAATGGTTCTTCCACCCCCATCTCAGTAGACATCAATCACAATCTGTTACTCTCACTAGCACTCTCATAATGAAGGCCTCCCTCACCACCACTAGTTAAATGTTAATGAGGTGGACATACTAAAGGACATACAGCTGGAGAAGGATGTCAGAGTTGCTCACTGCTACGTTCAGAGGCTGAGCAAAATGTGGGAAATATTGGCGTCCCGCTCAGTCAGCCTCGCGTTGGAACACAGAAAACACAGGAAGTAAAAAAGGTCTTGGAACAAAGCAGGAAATGTAGAAAGTTAATGGTGATGTCTATCAAAATGAAGTGTTTGTGTTCTAAAATAGTGCTCTCGTAAAATCCCCAATGAGTACAGAAGGTCAGTGAACCTAATAGCTTGCAGTCATAATTGGTTATCTACTTAGTACCACATCTATGCTCAGTTACTTGACTTCCTACCACAGTCTGGAGGATCTGGTTCTCATCTAGCACAAGTCAAAAATGGTTCTTTCCTTATACAGATTGTGTCTCTAATCAGTCTGTTTCGTCCTTAAAGAGGAAACCTCCAGGTTAACTTAATCTGACCATTCTGCTTTTCTAGTCCACTGAGTGTTAGATATTTTTTGGTATTATCATTTTGTTATTACTTTAGTTTATATTCAGTCTAATGTTAATCAGTATTAATGTGATTTTTAGTTTAGAGTGTTTTCCTCTCTTTTATGTGTATAAACTGACGACTGTCTTCACAGAGGTAGTAAAACTTTTATGGTTCTCAGACCTTAAATTCTTCTTGTGTTTATCTGCTTACTTCCTTAATTGCTGAACTGGGCTCAGATGGTAGGTCAGATATCACACCTGGAACTGAGTTGTTGGTCTGTTTGTGTTAAGTGTTTTACGACCTCTGTTGTTTCCTGACTGCACCATGTGATTGTTTTTCTTTTACAATAAAGAGGCAGCTCACGTGAAAGCAAATCAGAACTCTCTCTGAACGGCTTGAAGAGGCTGTTGATGGAGACTTCTCCTTTTGCAAAAGCTGGACCATTTAATTCATATACGTTGTCTGGGGTAATTTTTTATGTAGGTTCGAGGACAATAACCTAACACTGAGGAAATGTGTTCCAGGTTTGTTCTTAGGGACAAAGTAAACAGAAACATTTAGTTACACCAATGAAGACATTTTGGTCAATGGGGTCTTTTTTTCTTGAAGCAAAGCAAAATACGCTTGAAAAATAGGAATGCCCCCTCATCTTTGGAAGCAGTTGATGGACCAAAAGCAACAAGATAGAAGAGGTTGCTGACCACCAGAGAGAAATCCTGATTTGATTGACAAGAAAAGTTTGAAGTTTAGGAAAGTCTGCTTTTATATTGGAGAATCAAAATTTATGGAACATCTCAGAAGTTACACAAACAAGACAGAGCATGACTACCGACAGTATGTTATGAATTTGACACATGGGATCTATATGCTGTCTGTGTCAGAAGGTTTGCGCCCTGTGCACAGACTAGATCCGATAGCAGGATGACATCAGGAGCCAATCAGTCTTCAGGTTTCAGAAATATTGCAGATTTTCATATTCCCCATCTGGCAGAAACTGAAGAGTCTTTTAGATTTCTCTGATCGTTTGCTAGTCACCCTCAGGACAACATAGAGACACATGAGACAAAACCATCTTGGACACAAGCTCACTCATTACAGCAATGAAAACATGTAAAAGAAAAACTTTGTCAGAATATCAACTAACACGCCACTGAGCTCATCTGCTCTGATCCACCCAAGTGTTCATAACACCAGCACATGCGACGGAAGGCGAATGTACACACTGAGCCACACAAGAATCTCTCCTCCGTTTGCTTTTGTCTGCTTTCCTTACAGTTGCTTCTTCTCTGCTGAAAACCTGTGTAAGCTTGCTGGATTCACCTCCTCAGCTGCCATGGCGGTTTTTGGTGTATTACTGTCATGCTGAGGCGGACTGGATCGTCCCTCTGATGTCGTTATAAAAATAAATTTTCAAACACTCCCTCGTGTGTCTGCTCGTTGCAGGTGGAAGATAACCAGCAGGCTCGCCAGCAGAGAACTGTAAAACGTAAATAGCTGACTTATGAAATATTCATGAAGCCATATCCACAGCAAAATCTTTTGCATGGAGCCTTAGCTGTGCTGAGAAAGACATGATTACACAGCACACTTCTCAATGGGCTTTTTGCACATTCTGCTCAATGGTGCCAAAGGTCTTACAGAAGTCTAGAAACAAGAAGGTCCAAAATTTTTTGAATGTATTGTGATTTTTTAAATAACATTTTGGGTTCAGTAAATATAGTATGAAGACTTTTCTTTAGTCTGGTTGTGTATGTTAAGGTCAGAGTCTTACAGGATTCATAGAACACATTAAGGCGTCTTTACGGGGCTAGAAGACAGGAGATATGATTCCCTGCTTCATTGTAGTAGATATCTGTTCATGATTTATGCATTCTTTATACAAATACGGGTTTATACGGGTTTTGTACATGTTCTGAAAATTAATGCAAAACTACAGTATACCTGGTGATTTTTGTTTCTTCATTGAAAACAAAGCAGTTGGAATTTAAATAACTGAGATCTAATTTTCTTCTAACAGTTCCTTTTTTTTTATCTTCTTTTCACCTTTCTCTCGCCAGCTGGGTCTAAATCTCATAAATAAATTTTTTGCTAAGTCTAAATTCAACTGATCCAATTCCAACAGAAGCTCTTCTTCTGAGAGGTGAGTTGATTTTTTTATTTATTTTTTACATGACTAAGTTTGTGCATTAAGTTGTTTCCACGCCTGTGTTTTTTTTATTAATTTTTTTATGTGAAACTGCATTTTCACCATCAAGCTACACCTTCATCAGCAAGTGGGGTTGCAAGGCACACTTGTAGTAGAGTTTGGTTAGCTTCCAACCAGTTAACATCTTGTTGCCTGTCCCTGCACTGCAGATTAGCAATGGAGAGTCAAACCTTTTGTGAAATCCATCTTCCTTTAGAAAGGAACCTCCAGTAGAACTGGGCTCAGTGTTCTAAGACACTTTCAGAGGGAGCAGAGACACAAAAAGGAAAAGGAACTGCTGTAAAAACTCTATGGTTTTTACAGCAGTATTTTTAAATACATTCCATGTATGATGGATTATTTCTTAATAGCCGTCTGCTCCCCTTACAGCCTCATCTCTGCATAATCTATTAATAAAGCAAGAGATCTCTGAGGTGTCATCAGTTCGGGAGCAAAAGGAGCAACTGGACATTAAAATGCATTGAAGTGGGAATGCTTGTTCACTGTACAAAGCAAACAAATCCAATTTATATACAGGAATATACAATCTGTAAAGTTTAGAGATTATTGCTGCTTGCCCATATCAAATTTGAGATGAGCTGAGATGACTTGGGCATCCAGGACTCCTTGGAAAAGACACTGTCGTTTCCATGGCTGCCTTGCCTTGGCGGCGCCATGGCAGCGGCGTGCTGCTCTCTGCTCGGGCTGCTTCCTCCACGGCCCAATCTTTGATTAGGAGTTGAAAACGGATGGGTGGGGAGCACCAAAGTGAGGTCTGAATGGGTGTCATTCGGGGAGCAGAGCTAGGTGTTTTGGAGTGTGATGCAAGCACTTCCTCAGATTTGCGGGGCTGATTCAAGCACGCAGTGGCAATTGATGAAGATGGCAGCAATCATACAGAGTGTGCAGAGATTGTGCACTCTAAAAACGGTAAAAGAAAATAATGTAGTAAAAATGGCTGGAACATGGATATTTTTGGGGGGGGTTCTGCTGTCCATCTACATTTGAGTATATGTCTCTGCTAGTTATTGAAATGTGTTTTTTTTAAAGGTGATTCTGTGAATTTGAGATTCTTTCATATGGAGAAACAGATTGTTTGTGTGTAAGGATGCAATAATTTACCTTTATTTATGCTGGTAAATAAAGGTGAATTAATCATGTCTCACTCAACAATTGGAAATAATTAGTGTTAAAATTTGATCTTATTGGTTGTTGCTGATCTTTTATTACTCATGTATTTTTACTGTTGACTGAAACTAAACTTAGGAGAGAATAAATGACGTGCCAGTCTGCCACACTACCTTGATTATCAATAGTATGCTGAGCAAGCCAAACTAAATATTTAGTTTGTTTTAGTAGATTAACATAATCCTCCAATTTATAGCCTTCTAGCACTTAAAGATCTCATCTCATTTGGCGTAAACAAAAATATAATAGCAGCAATGGAAAATCAAACTTTGGCCACATGAACTGTTGTGAAGTTTGCGTAGAAGTTTGCATCAAGCATAAACAACAGTTGGCTCATTTCCACTTCCCTCCACATTTGTGCTTTGAAACAAACACTGTTGTCCTTTCAGAGCTGTGACTGCTGCCCTGCTTCAGAGGGGAAATTGTAAAGCCAAATCATTATTGTGCTCTCTTATCAGATGGCCACTAAAGTCCTAGAAGCCAACAGTTCAAAACCATCTCATATGAAACTAAGTGAAATCCAATAAGAAGCCAGAGCACGAAGATGAATCTTCTCTCAGACCTGTCTGTTGGAAAGGATTTGGGAAATAAATTCACTGGAAAGAACCTCACAGTATTTCTTTCCAATTTCTGGAAGTGAGCTGCAGGTTAAACAGCCTTTATTTTATTGATGACGTCTTGGCCAGTAATATAGAAGCTCACAGACCACTGCTGTCTTTGATATAAAAAAATATATACCACATATACATCATGTGAAATCAAAATATGAACATGTAGCCAGGAAACGAGCAATACATCAGATTTGCTAAATAAGACGATCTTCTGAAGCTTGGTAACTTAGTTTCATTCAGCAGGCTCTCTTTAAACTGTGGACTCATCTGCATAATAAACTTGCAAAGGGTTTTTTCCAGTGTTGTGTAGTAACGAAGTAAAAATGCTTCAGTACTTTACTTAAGTATATTTTGCAGTACTTCATACTTTCCTCGAGTAAGAAAATGTTTTGATAACTTTCACTTTTACTTCACTACATTTCCGAACTTAATTACATACTTTTACTCCGATACATTTTCAATGTGTGGTTTAGTTACTCGTTACAAAAAAGCGAGAGAGAAACACAACTGATTTGACCCAACCTACTGATTGACTGCAACAAAGTCGTAATTTGTAAAGCAGGTTAAGTTAACCTTATGATATAGGTAAAGCACCTAATATTCTTAACTAAATGATGCCTGCAGGTATATCTATTAGCAGGTTTCATTTTGCCTGCACTTGGTTGTGTACATTATTTTAAGTGTATTTGACAAGTTTACCAAAATATAAAAAATGTCTTTCAAACTGCATTTGTCTTGTTTTACTTTTTACTTGTACTTTTCATTACATTACTTGAGTACATCCATTTTTACAGTAATTTCCATACTTAAGTACAAGATGTTTCAGGTCCTTTAATACTTTAACTCAAGTAACATTTCAGGCAGTGTCTTGGACTTTTACCAAAGTCATATTTTGGAGCGGTACCTATACTTTTACTTGACTCCGAGATTTCAGTACTTTATACAACACTGGTTTTTTCATATTTTGGAAAATCCAAATTACTGTTATTTTTCTTTTGACACAAGTAGTTTATAGTTTCTTCTTACAACCAGTAAAGTTGTGTTGAATGGAGGGTCTATATAAACTGACAAACAGAAATCAATCTTCAGAGTTTGATAATAGATGTTGATTTAAAGGGGCAGTATTTCATAGTGCCATTTTTTTAGCACAATCAACTGTATTCCTTCCAGTTGTTATAAAATATTGTATGACCTTGTAATTGGGACTCTATCACTTTAAAAACTCCTGCTCTTTCTGAACTTCATCTTCAGGAAGTCATCACAACATGGCTCCTCTGTTAACCCTTTAACAATGTTTTACAGCAAATGCACAGTTCTACCAGGTGGTTGCTAATTGCTGCTGGCTAGTCTGAAGGAGTTGAATGGTGGAGTTGCGGGGTAGGGCTGCTCTGAGAGGCAGAAGCCTGGAAATTCCATGTCTGAGGAAGAGCCGCATCCGGAAGGCGGGGCTCTGTCCACCCAGGCATTTTGGGTTGCCATAGGAGATTAAAGGGTTTCTCACACATGCATGAGAGAATCAAGGCAGCATTCCAGGTATGTTTTTGATGAGGAAATAACATAATGTAAATCTCAAAAAAGTCAGTTTCTCCCTATGCTTCTTAGATAATCCTTCTCCTTTAATAGTTCACTGCAAAAACAGAAAGCTTAACATTAGAGTCGCAAACACCCTCAATCTCGGCCGGCTCTCACAGTTCACCGGTTCTCTGGCCATCTCCTGCCCACTGGACTCCCAGCACCACCTGGTGTGATGACTTAATGACACTGTCATTAAGTCATCACACCATCCCTGCTGGTATTCCCTAGCTAGTAGGATAAACCACAAGTCTCAAACGTTTGAGATAGGAGTTTTTGTCTGTTCCTGTTTGACAACAAAAGACTGGGAACAATTTTCTGTAGACTCCAAAAAAACACTTTTTGTGGTTATCAGCCGTCAGTGGCCACAGTTTTAATCATTTTTGTAACACATAGGGAGAAGCTTGGAAGATTCAATAGGAAAACCTAGAACTTCTTATCTGAGTGGATGGAGCAGTCTGTAAGTTTGTGAGACTGATTGCTGGGACACAGATGGGACTAATGAGCAGCAGGGAGAGAAACCTAGTGACTGAGGCAACCAAGAGAGAAGAGAAAGTAGAAAACTGTACAAACTCAAACAAATAGAAAGTATCAAACCAAAAGGTGACAATGAAACTCAGCAGCACGTAAATGGAGCAGGACGTAAACAGAACACTGTGCACAAAAGCAGACTACCAAAAAAGAAACAAAAAGCAAGAAAGCACACCAACTAAAAACAGCAACTTAAAATTGTATATGACAAGTCTCTCTGCGCAACAGATTAAACACAAACTCCTTTTGTTTCACAAAACCTGAATATTGAGCTGTGGAAATTTGTCTTGTGTGGATTTGTTTTCTTTTAGCTTCATTATGAACTGAAGACAAGACTTCATATATTCAGCCAGGGATTGCAGGATCAGGACTTCAGCTCTTTAAGCATTATTTGATTTTGACCTCTGACAACCCAGGTGTGCCGTTCTCTTTGATATTGATGTCTGTGTTGACCTATTTACTCACAATGGTCTTCCATTTAATGCTTCACCTTATGGGAATACCAATTAGAACAAATATGAACCCCTCTATCAATAAGGATAATAATGAATATTTTGGTTTCTGCTTCAATACGTTTTTTGTCAGAATTTTCCTGCAGATAAGTTAAGTACAAACTGGGGCATGAGATCGTGTGTATTCATCCTGCATGCTGTGACCAAGAGAAATATCTTCAAATATCTTCAATTTGGACACAAAGATCTGTGACAGTCCTGTAACGCGTCCAATCAGGAGGACGTCTGTCCACCGACTCAAACCAGCGACCATCAGTGAGCAAACAGAGGCAGTGAGGGACTCGACTCCATGTCCGTGACTAAGCTTACTTGCCCTGACGCTGATCTGACAGCTCGCCTCAGACAGCAGGACGTTGATCTGCACTTTGCCATTACATCCACAACAGCAGATGAGGCTAATGAAACAGGATATGTAGAGTTTCCAGCAAACAGACTTGGCTCTGACAATCACCATATGGGACCTTTAAAGAGGCGGCATCACACTGTGTCTGCAGTGGGTTGGGAAGGGGGGGCTGTCATTTCTCTTCAGTTTCATCTCCTGTGTCGCAGAGGCGACTCATAGCCAATTAGTCCAGCGGTGGAGAGTGGAAGAGGAGCCGGGCTGCGATTGGTGCTTGGTCCTCAGATGGCTGACCTTGGGAGCAGCAGCCCTTCCCTGCTGCAGACGGGTCTACAGAGGCAGTGGAGCTAAAAAAAAAAAAAAAAAAAAAAAAAAAGACAACCCCTCCGTTGTACGTCTTGCCCCAAATTAGATGGGGGGGGCCCAGACCACACTCAGAATCAAATATAGATTGCTTCTGCCCCCTACTGGCAGGTAGTGGACATGCAAGCTGGAGCAGCTTCACTGACATCAACCCCCAAAAAAGCAGAGAGAGGCAGAGGCCTGGCTCACTTCAATGCTGTGAAGAGTCTTGGCTGAGCAGAGCTCACTGCAGACAAGGGGAGCAGGAAGTTTGTGTGATCTGGACTTTCTGTTGCAGGAGGACGATGCACATTGTGTCAAAGTCAGTGGAACGACCTCCAGAAAGTGGAAACTGGGCCATTTCTGATCAGGAAGTTCCACAGAGGACACAGCCAGCTTTATTCCACACCCTCTGTAACACGCTTAACAATTCTGAGTTTTCCAGAGGAAATGACTGGATTTGTATGCTTCAGAGGCAGCCAGAAGGACAGCTGCTACAAATGGGAAAAAAATAAAGATTTGCTTGGCATCAGTCTGCCGTTACAGAAATGTCAGGTGGCTCCTTATTTGCATCTGATGTACGGCTTTTTATCTCCACCGTGTTCAACATGATCCATTCATCTTGTGGTCATACTGTAATTATAATCATACCACAATAATCAGCAAAATTGAATTCCACCCAATCCGCCGCCACTGCGTCTCACTTTGGTGATTATGGGCTCGGCAGGAGGAGGAATGCATCGCAGAGCGTGTTGCTGTCGATTGGCTCAGACAGCACAGGCTGCAGGGTTCAGCTTCAGACAGAGCTGAACAGCATAGAATGCATTTGGTATTTCTACATGTAATTGATCGATCAGTTTGAGAAAATGCGATTAGAGTTGAGTGTCTTCAAGACCACAAAAAACAGGCTAAATGAAACCTGGCAGATGTTATTTCTTACTTAATGCCCCGTCTTTCACCGTATGGTCACGAGGTCATCACTATAAGTTTGCTTCATTTGAAATCGGTCGACAGGTGAGGCATTTATTATTCATGTTTAACCTACTGGGCTGCTGACACCGGGGCTTCAAGCAGATGTTTTAAACAGCCACTTTGGTGCTGATGCTTGGAGCAGATGTTAATAACTCAAATGGTCGGATGTCCATGTCGAGCCATGTTCGACTCAAGTTTAGACTCAAAAATACTTTATTGATTCCAAAGGGAAATTAAATAATTTAAACATGGCAGTAAAATGAACTGACTGCAATACAAATTGTGTTTATGTCAACATTAGCAGAATATAGTCAAAGTTTTGCAAATGTTTGAAACGCAGCGACCTCATCCTGAACAAGATCACTATTCACACACCAAAAACACTTGCACTTCATTTCCAATTTCCCACCTCGGCAATAGGGAGTGAGATCCACCAGCCACCAGCTAACTACAGTGTTTCACGGTGTGTGTGCGCATGGGCGTGAGTGCGTGGGTGCGTGTGTGTGTGTGTATGTGTGGCATGGAGAGCTTGGTGCAGCTGCTTGCAGTGTGGCTGCTGATCAGAGACTATCAAGCATTTATCACGTCTCTGTAATAGACAGAATGACAGGGTCACTGACCACAGTGTGGAGAAGAGAAATACACGGATGGACAATCTGTCTCCATCAACACTAAATAAGAAGAGTCCTTTAAAATCTATACACTGAGGAAAGCCCAGGACTTGGTTAGCAAAACACACAATGACTAAAAAGCTGATTTTATGCCACTCAATTTTTTCTTTATCAAGCCATTGTTTTTAAGAGAACGTTTTATCCACGTCCATTTCTTATTGCTGAAAATAGACGAAATGCTAAGATTTTTTGTCCCTTTGTTATAAATAATCAGACTACTTTCAGATTTGCTTATTTAAAATATTGCTTGCCTAATGTGTTGTTGAGGAAGGAAATGAAAAATTACAACATGTATTTCCATGCTTTTTGTTTTTGAAAAAATAAGTTTTGACACAAATAGTTTCATGATAGATGGCAAAATGTTTGAACATCCCTGCTCTACGGTGACTGCTGCGTTCACCATGGCAACAGTATGACTAATTTCATTGGATGATAAATTGTCCCAGAAGTTATTGTGATAAACAATAATGTTGTTTTGAGAATATTTTGAAGTAATAAAATGCTAATGGAATCAAAATGCAAGAACACATTCTAAAAGATCCATAAACTTCAAATTCTAATAAACATTTAACACTGGAACTGGAAGACATTTTAAATATCCAAAATAAATATACTAAACAAAAAAAAAACAACAACAAATAAAATGAATTATGAAGTCTCTATAAACAAAATAGTCCTTCAACATAAAGGCTACTTGAGGCCAAAGCACCAGACTGAAGACTTTTCACATCCAGTTTTTTAGAGAAAAGAGAAAAAAATGGAAAATGGAAAATGGAAATTATTGAGATCTTTGTGATTTACGACAGGATGGCGGAGGCAATAGTAGTAGTTAGTTTGCCCCACATACGGTGGGTTGCTGAGACATTTCTTTCCGGTGACCTTCTTTCACTTCTTTGACTGGAGGATTTTGCACCTGGCTCTAAACAGTCATCCGACTGGTAATGAACCACTTAGGCCCTCTGGTTCCAGTTCCCAGTTCCCTGCAAACAGAACCACGTGCATAACAATCACTGATCTGCATGTGGACCAAACAATGTCCATTTTGGACCCTGCTTTCTGGATGCCCAACTCTTCTCTCCTGCAGCACAGTTTCAAGAACCTTTATTGGCAGAAAAGGAAGTTCTTATCAAATGGTCCGTAGAGTCTTTTAAGGTGACATCCTAAATATGAAATGTTCTGGACCCACTGAGTCAGTCTAAATCATCTTTTCAACTGCAGCATTGACTTTTCTTTAACTCTAATTCAAACAACACCCCCGACTCCCACAAGAACCAACATAGGAGAGGGGAAACTAAAGGCCTTTGATCAATACACACCTATTCTCTTGGTCATAACAAGAGCAGACAGTTCATTATGGTGTCTACAAGACCAAACACAGAAGATTAAGGACTGAGAAAATTACACTGAAACCTGTGACTGTTTAAAAAAGCTGACTGTGTGCAAATAACAAAGAGAGTGCTAAGAAAGAGCTGAAAAGTTGATCTAAAGTTGTGTTTTTTTTTTTTTATTTATTTCTGTGCTTTCGCAAGTAACAAAAAGCTTCCAAAGAAGTGTTGCTCAATTGAAACTGGAACTTCAGGACAGTCTTCTGATTGGAAGTGGTCAGTAGGATAAACAGACGCAGTTAGATTCAACAACAAACCTCACATTTACCTCACATTAATGCCTGACAGTAAATTAAACTCATTCAAATTGCGCCAGTAAATGGGAGAAAGAGGAACTTAAAATTTACACCACTTAAACTTAAAGTTGGTATTCGGACTTAAAGGGTAGTATTATGTCATTTTCAGGCACACATAAGTAACTCTAACACCATCAAGAAAATCTTTTGCCTTTGATTATAAAAATCATGCACCAGATATGACTTAAAAGAAATTTGACTTTATAATTAAACATCTTGAAATTGGGCCTCTATCTCTTGAAGAAACTCTTGTGCTTTCTGACATTCTGCATTCAGGAAGTGATCGGGCAGTTGATGATAAAGTCCTGTGAGAAATGGAAAAAAATAAATAAACACGACTGAGTTTCCTGTATTGTAACAAATCATCCTTTTAACCTTTGCCACAAACAGACACCCTGATCAAAATGACAGTCCTCCATATTCTACATTGTGGTAGCTATGGTTACAGGATGGCCTCCATAGCAAACTGAATGTCCATGTTAGTCAAAATGCTTGTGTTACACCACATAATACTGAGAACATTTTAGCTAACCTTAGCATTGTTGTTAATTTACAGCATCAGAACCCCTGGTTTGATGCACAGACGTTGACTGGACCCTTTTAAATTTCTGAATTCATGACGTTCAGGCTTAATTTGTTTAATTTAGTTTCCCACAATGCCTGCTGTGGTCTCAGACGCAGAGCAGTTCTCTGTAAAATCTTCCCTTTTGTGGAGTAGTTGGCATAAATGAACTGACATGATTCAGCTTGGCTGGACTGAACTGTCTCCAGGTTTACTCTTCATTCTCCTGCAATATACCAAAAACCTGTAAGTGCTACATTCCCAAGAGGTTCGTGCACAGGAGAACACAGCATACAGCAACATGAAGTAGAAAACAAGAGGAACATGCTGCTACTGGACAGATGTCTAATTGCTGGCCTGAAGCCATTTGGCAGGCTATTACAGCTGAAGCATAAAGATGTTCTTTGGTGAGGATGTGGAGACCCGGGCTGAGCTGTACCAGAACCAGAGAAAGAGAGAACCAGGGTTTCAACGAAGTTCGTAGCCTTCTTCTACGGTGGCCCTGGGGTGCAAACCACTTCAGCAAATTGAAAGCACTTTTACAAATTACAAAAGCACTACAACATGAACGAAACAGAAGAGGTATGTCCTAGTGGGAGACATAAGACATCACTGATTGGACTACAGCCAGGTTTTACTTTTGAACCGGAAGTTGCTCAAACTTTAACGCTCAATGTTAAAGATACATGACTTTTGTGGATGATGCAAGTCTGCATTTCACTGAAACTGAAATATGGTCAAGTCTGCAGAAAGTCCTGAATCTTCTTTTAAACTTTGCCTTCAATTTTACTTCTTTTTTTGTAGCAAATGCCTGAAGAAGTGTGGCAAAAAAAAAAAAACGTGTAAAATTTTTTTCCCCCCTCCCCTACTCAGTGTATAAATTTAAGATTGGATTAGAAAAATCCCGGCAGTGGGTGTGCGCGGCGGCAGTGGGTGTGCGCGGCGGCAGTGG